>JAUZNJ010040659.1:0-34320 GCA_034780135.1 Jordanella pulchra | reverse complement strand
GACAAAGGGGTCTCCCCTTGCAGCATCAAAAAGTGCCGATAGTAGCAGAAAACTAAGCACAAGAGTCCCAAAAGTTTGTTTCCTTGGTGTGCATAGTTTCGGAGTGCTAGCTACGGTGTTAAATAGTAAGAAAACACGCCAAAAAACACTATAAAGAGTAGAAAGAAGTAAAAGAAAAGTAGGAGCCGATTGACCGGCTGCTGCCTGCGCAGCGCCATCTTGGAAGATTTCTTCATACTGAAATAAAAATATAAAAAACGTGAACACAGTGCAGAAAACAGAACAGGGGCTACCATGAAAGCCTATAGATACACAGAGGAGCAGTGAAAAGTTATTTTTTCACTTGAGGTTGCAAGAACAAGAACAAAGTTGTAGCTCACAAGGACATTTCAAACTGCATTAGGACTACAGGGTAGAACTTCCTAACCTTCTTGATTGGTCTCTCCCACTGTGACACACTCACTCGGATGCCACAGCAGATAAAAGTTCTACTTATCAAGACCAAGATGTGAGACGTCATAAACCAGAGCAGCAGGAACAAAAAGATGTCATGTTGTTTTTTAGCCAAAGGAGAAAGAACAAAGTTCTCTGTTTTTGCAGAATTCTTTAGTTTCCAAACAATAAAAATGAGACACAGAAAGATCATAGGAAAAATAGAGCAGATGGAGTGGATAGATTAAGAATAACCATTATGAAACACAATCTAAGGGGAATTAAGGAAAAAACAATATCTCAAAACCTTTACTCTAAATACATCAAACACTAAAATAAATAAGAATTAAAAACACACTATATACAACGTAATCTGTAGCTATATGTCCATAAGGTAATATAGTCATTTATATTAAAACTAAACATCTGTTTTAGGGGAAGTGTTGAAACATTATTGCTGCTTCCTAAAAGCAGGTAAACCTTGCATTGGTGGAAACTCAATGCAAATAATAAAAAAAAAACAGTCTGTTGTTAGGATTTTATATCTTGTGAAGCAAAGTATCAGTTCCTAACAGTCGTGGTTCTTTAGCCTCATGTTGGGCAACCTGTGAAAGTCTCCTGGGAATCGGCATTAAGTGCAGAGAAGCTGCTGAGCAGTCATTGTGACAATTCAAGCTTTCCCTTTGCCAGAAACAGTGGGCATGAAATGAATTTTTTAAAGTATGTTCGGTTTTTTGAAGTAGAGGAAAAGAAATGGTGGCTGCTGCACAGTAGCTCTCAGCATGAATTGCATATTGAAGCGATCATGAAAGTTCAGTCCTAGAAGTGCTTCGGGGAAGTCATTTTGTCCCAGTAGAAGAAGCATAATATAGTATACTGGGCTTCAATATGACAAATAGATTTAAAATCTAAATCTCTAAAAACCGTTTAGATTTCAAAAATGAATAAATGTGGAAACCTTTGAAGGATGTATTATATTTTTTGTCTGAAGACTGGTGTGATCCTAAGAAATGTTTCTCTGAAGCAAGAATTTACCTGCTGACATAATAAACATTTTAAATGAAAACAAAAAAAGAGAAAATGAGCAACTAGAAACAGGTCTACTAAATACATCAATTCCCTAAAGGCATATTTTCATCATGTCTCTTGCTTGAAGCAAAAAAAACTATCAACTGCTCCTAATGAGTAGAAAGTATGAAGAAATTTGGAGTAATTCAGGATGTTTAAAAAAAAGAAATAAAGTTGTGCGAATTGATGGATGCATTTGTTTTACGCATTGGAAGAAAGAAAGTTGAACCTGCTCAGGGAAATGGAGCTCTAATGAGCGCTTCTACACTTTAGACTTTTAACTTAGTTTCTTTGGGATCCCTTTTCTTTCTTCTGTTTTTTTTTCCCTTTTTCCCACAATGTGATGTGAAAATATTTTGTATCCAGTTGCTATTACATCATTCTTAAATAAGGTATAACACATCAGCATCTATGAGGCCTAATCGTATTACTTGAATGGACCTTCGTGTTATTGAGCTTTCATGATGAAATGACAAACTGACCTCCAAAGCACAGCACCAAGTGGCCTTGCCGCTGCATTTACGATAAATGATCTCTCTGTAATGGAATTTCTTCGGAAGCATTTTAAGAATGTGATCACACATTTCTATTCATATTTAAACAGTAAAGTTGTTTTTTTAAGCCACACTGAAGCTGTTGTTTTTTTGGCCTAAAGAAAGTGTTTCACTTTCAACAGCTGCTTTAAAACAATAATATTTAATTAAGCCACCTTTTATCATTTATTTATTTAATGTACACACTAATGCAGTCAGAATATTATTAGGGAAATGCTATTTGTCAATTACTGGTTTCACTTACTCTTTTACTTTGGTGTCTTTGAGAAATTAATTTATATCATAAATTAATTTCAAACATTAAATATTACATTCTATCCATTTATTATGTACACATGTTTCAAGTGTTTATGTATTGTGATTAAAATAGCTTACAGCTAGTTTGAACTATTTTATTTTATTTCTTGTAAAATAAGCTTATTGAATAACATAATACTAACAAACTGAATAACATCATCTTTCTGTGAAAACATTATGTCATCATGGGGAAGACAGCTGACTTTGGTATTCAAGGCAATAGGATGAAAGAGAACAGTTAGTAGAACCGATGGACATAGTAATCTACTAAAGTTTGCTGATTAAAAAAAACTAAATTTTTATCAGTAAATTCTATCATTAAAATAGATTTTTTTAAAGCTGACAGATCACAGACCCATTTAATGGAATTTTTGAGTGAAAGGAAAAAATGCAATTGAAAAATGCACATAAGTTGAAATAAGAGCAGGCTCAAGAAAACTGTGATGCAAAGACCAGATAGAAGAGTTTAGGGGTATTCACAAAGGCTAGACTGCAGCTATTATCACAGCTTAAAGGGTAACTGAACCACAATTCGTTGTTTTTCGATAAACTGTATAAAATGGGTCTGGAGGGTGCTTTTTTATCTTACTTTGTAAATCTTGAATTTGGTAAAGCTGTTTAATTATGCAATATTTGACCCAAAGATGTCTCAGAGCTGACCTCTATGGGCTAGAATGTCGCTAAAGTAGTTGGATTGTCCTATGGGTTAAAATGGTATGGCTTGATACATGTCTATGTCATTTCAGTATGACAGTGCATTTGTTTACATTTGACTTTAAAACTGAGTAGTCAGACTGATGTAATTTCCATTTGAGTTTCTCAAGGAACCATTGTATTCTCTATTGTTTGAATCTCACTACTCCTGCCACAGTAAAAGCCATAACAATGACAAATAAGCTGTTTTGCGTTGTATTCTGACTTCCAAGTACAAATTAAATGCACCATAGAATCATTAGAAACACACACTTGCTTCGCACGTCAGTGGTTTGAATTGTTAGCATTGGTCAATAACATTTTTCAGATGATTATTTTGTTACCATAGCATTGTATTTAGTCATATTAAATTTGCTGTTACTTACCTGTGTTCTGACTCCTGCTTATCTACTTTCCATGCATATTTAAAAAAATTCCCAGGGTGGGGTGGGATTTTGCTTTTACACTGGGTTTAGTTGCACTCTATCACATTCTTTGTGTACCCAGTACCCAGAGAAAACCTCAGAAGTCTCCAGGCCAAACCTGGGCTGAGGAGATAAAATTACTGTAACTATTGCTCAGTGGTTTAAGGTTCTATTTTCAGATAAGAACAAATTCTTAATACTTGGTGAAATGTGCAGTTCCAACAGTCATTGGTGATAAAGGGAGCCATGCCATCTGCTGGTGTTGGTCTTCTTTGTTTTATTAAGTTCAAGGTCAGTGTAACCATCTACCAAGAGCAGTTCATTCTTCCTTCTGATAGGCTTTATGATGATGCTGATTTCATCTTCCAACAGGTTATGATGCAACCAGACTAGAAAGTGCACATTTCTATTGATGATGTTTATCAAGGGGCATTTACACTGTAGGAGCATGGATATGTAATATAGACATGAGCCCATTAAAATGCAGACATCATGGCCTAAAGGTGAACCTTTTAAATTGCTTTTAGCATCTTATAATACAGATCAAACCAACAGAGTTCATGTTACTAGACACAAGAAGCTGTGTTAGTGTGATGTTCTGGTGCATTATGCAGGCAGTGAGATGTCTGTTGACCTGTTAACATTTCTAAATTCAAAGCAAAAAAAAAACAATCAAGGCATGCAAAAACTATTGTTCCTTTTAGTAGCTTCTTGTAACGTGTGCTTTCCTAGATTTTATGTTTTACCTTTGTTACACCATCAGTAACAGATCACATAATTAAGATTATGTCAGTTTAGTTTAGTTCATTTAGTTTTTTGCTATTCACTCATCAACTTCCACACTAAGTTGTTTCTTGTGCAAACTAGTTGCCAGGAGCTGTGCTGTATTTGCAGTCTGGAAAAAAGAGATAGAAAGCTTAAGAAATATTTTTTCTTCCAATATATCAGCCAATCTGTTTGGGCCTCCTTATTCAGAAACCAGGTACAAGCTGACCTTGGTTAAAGTGACAAAGGGATCTTTTAGCTGTTTTAATAGTAAAGTACCACTCAGAGTAAAATGAGTGCAAATAATTAAACAAACAAATTGAATTTTTTTAGAGTCCCAGTGATAGTAATCTTTATTTGTTGGCTGTTCTTGCTTCACATCAGCATATATGCACAAAGCTTTCCCTTTAAAATTAATATGTTAACATTTAATGTTGGTTATCTCTAAATGCTGCTGTAAATTTGGGAATTAGGTATCATTGGTTGTAAAATCCTGGCTGTAAAGTGGATTCTCAGTCTATAGAGATCTGTTCAGTTTTTAATAATATCTGGAAATGAGATTTTGATTTCCACCCGGCATCATAAAGATGAAAGTCCCAGTTTCAGAAGACATCTACAGCCACTGCCTTTGAGCCTAACTCCGATACGCTCAGGGCAAGCGCTCATTGTTGAATTCTGCAGGAGTGATGACTGTTCAACAAACTGCCAGGATTACAGTTTAAAGTAATTCTGGCCATTAGGCAGCTAGTAAAATCGTTAAAAGAGCATAATTTACATTCATTTGGTGCCTTATTGTTTAATTGACTCGTTTAGTTGTGTTTATCATGACTTGTAGTAAGACTTGTGAGTGAATGAGTGAAGATATGCCAGAGTGAAGCTGTGTAGTTGGTCCTTGTTTCACACCATAAACAGAAGGCTTTAAAGGTCTGCTGCAAAGAGCTAACCAGATGGACTCATAATACGTCTAATGTGGGTAAGAGTGGGAGAAAGACACATACAGTCTCTCCTTTCTCTGAGTCATTTGGCTTTTCTTTCCACAACTCAGAATAACACACATACATCCATGGAGGCTTACACTCTGCAGTGTGATGCCATCAGCAAGAGCAGCAAGCACAAGCAGAGAACATCTGTGGAGCAAGACAAAGCCAAATCCTGACCGCTGGGAAATAGTGACCACAGACTTGGCCCATATGGACAGGCCGCCGCCTTCCAACAAGGCCAAATAATGATTGATAAAAGCGGTTATACAACCGTCTGTGCATTTCTAATTCACAAGAGAATCTCAGTTGGAGCCAAATGAGCAAATAAGCCTGAACTTCATTGCTGCTGATGATCAAATTTACCTGCCAGTCTAATTTAAAACAGGTTGCACATTAAATGGGTTCAGATTTTGCTCTGTCTGCAGCTGAAAGGGAAAATTACCATAACCAGGATGATGATACGATACGTGTCACTGAAACTCTTGAGCTCTGACTTTCATTGCATCTTTTTCTGACATAGTGCTGACCTAGAGAATAACTGTATTAAATAAAGCTGGTATTTCACTTTACAGTGCTAGAATATATCTAATGCAAAGGGCTGGATTTAATGATTAGGTAAAAGAAAAGTAAAAGTATACCAATAAAACAGACCATTTACTCATTTTAAGTGTATTCTATTAGACTTCTAAAAAAGCTTTTTCATTTAAACAGAAGGTAAAATCAGCCTGAGGTCTGATCAACCAATGGGTAGCATGTGGAAGTCTCTCATTTTGCAATAAAAGCTTCAGTAACAACAACAACAACAAAGATTTTGGAAAGTGGCATGGCCTGTGGAGTATAATCCTTTTAATATCTGCTGACATTTTTGATTCTATATTTCTAAAGTAGAATGCACATGAGGAGCATGGTAACACTCATTGTTAATAACGTTCAGTATGACACAAAGATTTCTAGACTTTTATAGATACTTTAATGAGAGTTGTCAACACTTTTGAATAAATCTGATTGAATTGTCGCTATAAAGTGTCTTGAGTTGACAAGCTGTGAAATGGTGATATATAAATAAACTGAATTGAATTAAAACACTTAAGAAAATGCTGTCCTTGAATTCTCATATTCTCAAGTGAGATACCTTCTTTTTTATTATATTTCATTGTGTTTTTTTTTCCTTTCTGTGTTTTTTACCTTCTCTTTTATTTGATCTCAAAAGTCCAGCATTATTAGAGCTTTTTCGTTGTTACTTAGTTCATTCATGTGCCTCTCTATAAGCTGCACTGGCCTTTTGAGTTCTTTCTTAACAGATGGGTTTTGTCAGTGGGTTTTCATAATTGAACAGCAGATTTGATTCTATCTAGTTAGTTTTCATTTATTTACACTTTTTTCGTTATAATTTAGCTGGAGGAACTGTAATAAAACCTAATTTCACCTGAGGCTGAATACAAATATTTTGGATACTCTTTTGAATAATGAAAATATATAAACAACAGTTTTTCCCTTCTCAAAATCCCTCTACACACATTCTTTAGCACAAACATGGACTTCAGATAGATCCTTTGTCAGGAAGAAAATACTTGACTAATATCATAAAAAAGTGATTAAAAAGTACTTTTATCTCTCCCCAGCCATGTTTTTTGCAGGGATCAGCAAAAAAGAAAAGAAAGCAATTTCTTTCAAATAGTAGTTTGTAGTTTAATATTATATTATGGCAATATATTATTAATTGTTGGAGGATGATGTGGATGTGACAAAAGGACAGCAAATTATCTTGGGCCTGATTAATTTAGGTTTACCTGCTCCATCAAATGAATTTCACCGCAAAAACGAACAAACAAAAAAAAAAGCTGAAAATAGATGTTACATACAAAACCTCCTACTAGAAATAAACACAATAAATTTAAACGGAAACACATAAGTAACATATGTAGAAGTTAAGTTATTCATGTTCTGCCTGAAAAAATCCAAGAGGACCTCTACTGTTTTAGAGCAGTGCAAACGAGTTTGACATGGGTGGATTCACAGTGTTATTGGCTTTCATTAGCTTTCAGCGATACTCTGTGTGTTGTGGAATCCAGAACCACTCAAGCAGAAACTGTGTGCTGTCTTTGTATGATATTTGACCTGTGGTCAATGAATATATGAACCAAAGTAAATACTTTTCCAGAGGAGTCCCAGATGAAGATCCCATCATGTGATAAGAGTGTGTCAGTCTCAGAGTTAGGCCCTGAACACACCGAATCCCAGTTTGCATTTGATCCGACAGAAAGTCGTGTTGCACGAAGTTCTGGCATTTAGAGCTCATTGAGAGTCAATGGGGACGAACACACCAGACACGATTTTCTGCAAGGGGGGGTTGTGTAGCTCTGACGGATAGACCTCAGGTCGATTTTAGTTGGACTATGCATCAACTCACTGGCAATTACATGGGTCTAACAGGACAAGAGGAGGGGAAATACAAAACAAAATCTGTCAATTGCAAGAGAAAATTTGGAGGTTTGGAGACGGATTATAGTAACATTTTTAAACAAATTTTACCAATGATAGGAGTTCAGGACAAAAAAGGGATAGTATAAAATACTGATCCTCTTTGAGCATTGCTAAAAAAAAGAAAAAGACGAGGGACAGTAGCTTACAGGAAGGTGCAGCTTATCCCTTTCCAACAGCCACAAGAGTGTCAATGTTGGCATGTTATATTTCAACTAAAATAAAAATCTTTTTATCACTTAGTATGAGTACCTTAGACCACACTCCAGTATATAAAGACATCCCTGGTGGCTGAGTTTTATACATGCATGATCCCTGCATCTGCACATTATCAATATGTCTTTTATGCCCACCAGAAATGTGTTTGAGCTAGAAGAGGCATCTTTATTATATTGTGGTTGTATGTATGCATTGTTTCTTAACTATGAAATCCAAAGGCACCATGTTAATGAGGCTCTCCCATAAGATAGGGGATGCTTGTTTTAGCAGCTTGTGCATCCACGCTTTCACTCACCCACACATAAGCACAGTGTTCTGCATGTTTTCACTTACTTCAGATGGTTTGACAGTGTGTGTACTTCCATAATCCTGCATAATATAATTGGACTTGCAAACTTCTTGAGTAGCTGTTTAATGAGTTATTCCTGCGGGAGCTCAGTTTTGGTAAGAATAACTATGAAAAAATGTAAATATTGATATAAATAGGAGACCCATCTTTATGACCTGATAACATCTTTCATGATGTAATGTAAGGAATCTCTCGGTTCACTTCACACTGAATGTCCACATCTTAGTGGTGTTGAATGTGTAAAGTTTGGATATCAATGGCAAAACTGAATGTAAACCCATGTAAAGTCATAAGATGAAAGTACAATTTAAACCATTTATTTACATTGTATAAAAATATGTTTTCTTACGTACTGATCAGACTAAATTGTTGTTGGTTTGGTTCAGTTAGGTTTACAAACAATGTCTTGATTTGTCAAAAAGCAACATTAGCATATTTTTTTCACTTATTTTCCAGTTGAAACAATGAAATATAAGCTGAATGGAAACCCCAATGGCTGCATGCTGATTTTAAATTGGACAAAAACATTTCCTGCTTGAGGTGAGACAGAGTTCCTTCAATCATTCCATGTTTTCTAAATCAAATACGCATAGGAAAAATAACTAGAGATCTCTTTTTTCTTTGGATGACGAACTTTACATAGATCACTTTTGTATTTGGTAGAAAGCCATCAAACTGTATGATTTATTGTTTTGGATTTCCTTTCACAATAAATTTACTTGTGTGATACTGTAGCACAATCCTCCTGACAGAACTGGTTTCAGATTTGTATGCCTTCTTTTCTGCATATACTTTTGTTTTGTTGTCCTAAAGCAATTTAAAAACTAATGAAGTGAGTTTATTTTGGTCCCTGTCTATACAGGAGATCTATATGTGCCTTATCTTTAACTTCCTGGCTGATGTATTTTAGTAAGTGCTGCTTTCCACTGTTTTTTTTTTTTTTTTTCACGATGTGCATTTAAGTGCTCATGACCAGACCAGAAAATACAAATACATGATACTGCCAATGCCATACTACATAATTGGTAAAGTGTTTTTTGATTATAAGTTCCATTCTTTACTCCACAATGTAACCTTGGCTATTGTGATGAATTTCTTCAAATTTCAATTTAATATAACTCCTGGTTGTACTTTTAAAATGAAAATGTTTATGCCTGAATGAATTAAATAACTATAATCAAGCTTTTCCATTAAGCTTTTTGGAGTGCCAATGCAGGATGGCTGTTTTTTGTTGTTTTTTTTTCTTATTTTTTTGTGGATAATGCGCCCAATCTTCATGCTTGGATGAAACTGTTCAAAGCAGTGGAACCTTCATTTGGAAATTGTAGCCAAGGATGAAATATATCTACATTTGTCTTCCTGATATCTTACCTGATTTCTTTAGATTTCTTTTCTTGGTGTTACAACGGAAACAGCTTCTTTAAAATTTTAACTTAAAAAACATCCATGAGTCTGTATGTCGTGGTTGTATGCCAAATAATTAGAAATGTGCCATGTTTCTACCAGATGGAGCAGAGAACTGCATTTTAAGAAGGCTGTAAAGGATAGGTTAAATGCATTTTTTAAATTTGCATATTTCTTTTTAGTCCTCTCATTTGCTTTTCATATTATATGCACTTCTGCTTGGAAGTTTACATAGCCTTCCATTAAAGATCGACAAAAAGCTAGCTGCCAGTAAAATAAATAGAAATTAGAAAAAATTAGAAATTAATAATAAATAAAAAAAGATGGAACGGTTTTAAACAAAATAAATCCATGTGTTAGAATGGCTCAGTCAAAGTCTATTCATAAATTTAATAAAGAAATCTGTGACCAACACTCTCTAGCACATCTAAATGAGATTTAAGTATTTCGCAAAGAAGGGGCTAAATTTCACACGCTAGATGTGCAAAGTGGGATTAAAGGACTTGTAGCTGTAATTGAAACAAGAGGTGGTTCCACAAAGTATAAATGCTCTGTGGGGAGCTGAATACTTTTCACCTTATTTTTAAAAAGAAAAAAAAATATATAAAATTTTCTTTCTACTTCACAATTGTGTACAGCTTTGCCTTAGCCTCTCCTATAAACTTCCCATTAGATATGTTTATGTTTGTGCTTTATTAGAGAGAAGGTGGAAAAGTTCAAGGGGTATAAATACTTTTGCATCCCAATTTATGTAATACATTTATGAAAACAGTTTCTAATTCAAAAAGATTTTCTAATTAGCCTGTATTTAGAAACACACTGTAGTCACTAGGAATTATTTGACCACAGGGTCCCTAATGGAAAGAAAAAGCTTATGTTACTATTTTCTTTTTACTGTTTAATGTCCAAGCTGGACAGTGATATTGAGGTTTCAAATGACTGCAAGAATCAAATCCAGAGCAACTCAGCATCTTTCAATGCAGAGTTGTACTTTTATTGTTTGCATAAGTGTTTCAGGGTACGTTGGGTTCTCTGATGGATTTGGGACATGTGCAGAACCATCAGCCTCTTACAATCTTATTGATTGCTTGAAATGACCAACAGACCCTCCTTGCCTTTGCACAATTAAATCATGTTAGGAAAATGGATGAATTCCTAACAATGCTACTATTTAGTTTTAATGCTAGGCGGAGCCTGCCTACCAAGCATAACATAATAAGGCCTTCCTTGGTGTATGAGAAAATTCATTGCCTTTTTTTCTGTTGCTTCTAGTGTTTGTCTGTCTGCATCCTGCTTCTGGGATCAACTAGGTTTCATTGCTTTCATAGAAACTTAAATCATGAGCTCATAATTGTTACCTGTAAAAAAAAAGGATTCTTAAAACAGCGATAATAAAAGAGGAAAAGCTGTTGGATGGGAAAACCCATCCAAAAAAAGGCAAAATATTGTGGGAATTACTTCTTATGTGTATCAGTTCAAGTAGCTGGAAGGTGAAGAGTGTCTCTTTTTATGACTTTCTATCAATTTTCCAGAATGTGCACCAAGTCCCTTTATTCTGCTTTTCTTTATACTCTAATTACAACAACATGCAAGTAACTACCCCTGATTCCACTCTCTTAAATCAAACTCCAAAAGTTAGATTTCTGAAAATTGAAAGTAAATGGATGTCATTTCAGTTGCTTATTATTTTTTGTTTGTGTTTTCCTGTCGGTTTCTTTCATCGTTTGGGTAAAAGTACAAGGCTGACGCAATGTCCAGAGTGCTCAGGATCAAAGAAGAGTAGTGCTCTGCTTTTCTGAGTGATCAGGGCGGGATTGGATCCAGAGGGTTAGCTGGTGTCAGACTGCATCAATCTTCCTTTTATTTTTTTTGCTATCACATTTCTTTTTTCCCTCTCAAATACATCCTTTCTGTTGTACCTGCTATATCCAGTTGTTCACCTAAAACGTAAGCCTTTTTTCCCCTTTGACTGACCTTATCTAACTTTCTGTTACATGTATCACTTCTTCCTTTCTCTAGCTTACACTGTGTTTTGTCTTTTCTGTTTAATCCTCCTTCTTTAGCCATGATTGCCTTTAAACATCTGTTTGCATCATTTCACCTCGGGTTTTATCTTTGTACTTTCTTACATCTTTCTGTGCATTTTTCATATTGTCTCCCTTGCTTCTGATATAGATTTTGGCTGATGGTGATTATAATCAGCATCAGTAGCGTCAGACACTCCATGTATTTTTCAGAATTGATTTGGGAGAATATTAAGCAGCTTGTTGCCAAAAACAAGGCTAATGGGTATTTTTTTTTCACTAGCTAATACTTCAACCCACCCTTGGTGTGTGTTGGAGTATATCCCTAAAGAGGAATAACATGGTGATGAGGATGATGAGGATGATGATGAGGATTATAATGATGATGACACACTTAGACTTTCATGCTGATACAGATCAGTTTAGATCTGAGGTGTGTTGATTTGTTTAAATGGGTGCGAATTTGTCATATTGGGGAGATTAATCAACAAAAAAGGTAGGCTTTGGCTAGAAATGGAAATGGAAAGAAAGGCAAACTTGAAGCAGATGTACAGTTTCATTTGTGTTTAACAAGACACCAAGACTTAGCCAATGTTGTATTCCCACATTGTCCTAAACTGTTTATATCTTCTCCTTCATCTCTCCCCCTGTCTTTCTTCTAGAGTATCAAAAAACATCTATAATCCCATTCAAAAATACCTTTTTGATCACAAAGGAAAATGATAACTTATTAAAGTTTCTTCAATGGTTTCTTTTTGATCTTAAAGGCTGAAGGCAAACATTATCAGTTGTAGCAGTTTGTCTAACATCTAGAGAAGCCTCTGACTAAAGACACTCTGTGGTATCGCATCTCCACCACACAACTCCCTTTAACCATGTAAATGCATCATTAGCACTTTATGTGGAGAATGCGTTTAAGTAGAGAATACGCTCTGCTGTGCTTTCCTGCTCAAAAAAAAAAAAAAAAATTCCAGGCCAAACATTAGCCAGGCATTACTCTCAGAATCCATATTGTATAGCATAGTGAGAGTTTAAGCAAGCATCCTTTTGTCTCTGGAAGCAAGTTGAGTGTTGCCCTACATTGATATTGACTAAAGCAATTTTTATTTTGACTTTATGTTCTTTTGGAAATTATATAGAAAAAGACTTAATCTAAAGGCTATTGAACAATGTTATACACATCAATCACAGAATCTCCCATTGTTGCCATGTTCCTGAATTAACTACCTAAGGTGTTTTGCCAATTGTAAACCTTTGTATTGTATTATTCATAAATTTACTCTTAGGAATTGGGTATAACGCGATAATGTTTGTCACCTGTTTCAGAGGGAGATCACGAACATCTCACATTGTCTATTTCTTTTCAACAAATACTTATTCTGTTGTCAGATATCATCTGGTTCCAAACTTTTTAGCAAAGAATGCACATTCAAATAACTAGACTGAAGTTAAATAGCATTGAATCTTTATCTTTGAAAGACGTGATAATCTTCATAGACACTGAAAAACGCTATGATTGAATTAGATCCCATCGATCAATATCATTCCTCCCTTAATAGTTGGCAGAATTTTATCATGCTGAACTCCTGTGAGACCACTGTAGCATCAAGTATAACAGTTTTTTATTTTTTGCCAAATTATGCAGGGACAGAGAAAGCCAGATATTGGGACATTATTAAGTGCAGTTCCACATTATAAACATTTAGCCCATTTTTAACTTCCTATCCAAATATGATCTCTTGTGTTGCAGTGAACGGTCTCTCTAAAGCTATCAGTAATATGCACCATGTTTACTGTCTTTTCTGAAAACAAGGACAAATAGATTTAACACACATGGAGTGTCAATAATGTTTGAATTCAAATAGTCACGGCTCTATTATTAGACTATCAACTACAAACACCATTTCATTTTGTTTTAAAAATGAAATTATGATTTTAATAATCCCATGTTTTATACTACAAAACTGTCGGTGAAGGTTCTCAGTCATCCAGGTCATGGTCAAGCTAGGAAAGTTCAGTTTAGGCAACTGGACGTGTAGTTTTCTAGAAGACGGATGAGAGGTGAAACGTCTTCTACACGTCCAGTTGCCTGAACTGAACTTTCCTAGCACTACAAAACTGTTTATGCAGTTAGTAACCCTGACTCTTAATTATGTTTATTTAATATTAGTTTAACTAAGCTGTTTATGGTAGACATTCTGCTCAAAGTATGTTCAAAGACGCAAAATTCTTCTGTAAGTGGTATAAATCCAACTAAAGCCTAAAATCTTTGTCAGTGTTAATAATCCATGTCTCACAAAGTACAGCAATGTTTAATTTTCTATAGGATTTACAAAGTGCATTTAATTTATTTATTTATTATTATTATATATTATTATTATCAGTATGAAATAAAAAGAAAAAAAGAAAAAATCAACAGTGACTCCATGCAGATGCAGTAACACATTTTGAATTTTACGTTCTTCATCACAATACACACAAAGTCGGGCTCCATGATAAGTAAAACAGTATATTTTAGAGACAAAAATGTATTTCTGAGAAATATTCAGTCTGTTTGTATAAATGTGTGAGCTGTAGGGCAATCAACAGACATATTCAACAGTTGCATGCAATGTTGTTACTTCTCTCATGCTATGATATAATAATGGTCATGCTAATTCACTAGATGTGAGAAAGAAAGAAAAGGAAGAGGCTGCATGCTGGTTTCTCCATATGTTCCCCTGTTTGTATTAAACAACGTGTTTCATGTGAACTTGCTAGCGTTGTGCGTGTTGTTCCAGTGTGCTTATAGAGATACATTAGTAACTGTTGTTAGTAATGGATTGAGACTAAACCAGGCATTGAGGGTGTATTTCACACAAGTTGAACTTTTATAAAGCTGGTGGGAGAAATGACCATTTATGGACAGGGAAGGAAGAGGAGGTGGCATGCATTTTGGTTTGACACCAGAGTAGAGGTGGATGAGGGGATCCAAAAAATAAGTCATCCACTGAGAAGGCTCCATATTTACCAGCTTAAACATTTATATTTGAACAGGATTATTGATTGATTCATATCGGTGCAACTGGAGGTGCTCACTGCTGATAATGTTTTTCACTTTTGCCAAAGACATGTCTTCTCCCTCTGAAACGGATTACAGCTGTAATGGCTACATTCTAACTTGGCACATACAGCTGATGCTTAACTGTAACCCTCTTTCTTCCACCACCACACTCCAATCCTTTCTGGCTCACCACTATCACGACTCTAATTCAGCCTGCCTCTGCGGCCCGGAGAAACACAATCAGAGAATAAGCCACTGACAAATTTTCATTATATGCAATTTCATGGACTATAAACCTACTTGAAATCGGAATCATTCCCTGAACGTGAGTGTGCTGCTTTCCAAATGAGATAATTATTAAAAAAGTCCTTTCTATTTATTTATTTATTCTCATGGACCCCAGGAGAGAAATTTAAATAAACACAAACAATATACAGTGCACCGTATTGATGGGAAAATGTATAACTCCATATGACACTAAGAAGAAAGCAGTAAGCATGCTCTAGTGTACTGCTGTATATCACATAAAATTCTCCTTTTATTTGAAGACTGAAGTTTAATTAGTAATTTTCTGTGAGCAATAATTGGGTTAGATTTATTAAGATAAATATCAATGTTGCATAAAGACAGTGACAGATTTTAAACTTAACATTTTTGAGTAAACAGTAATATTCCCTGGAAAAATGCTGCTGAAAGCCATTTTTCAGTGACAAACATTGTAAAACCAGTGCTTCTTTATGTTCACTAACAAACCTCATTGATTAGCTATAATCTTTCTATATGGATGATTGAAAGATAAAAGAAGGTAAACTTTCAGTGCTGCATTGAATAAATTTGAAAGTTATCCCCTTTCTACTGTAGTTGGTTCTATAGGCTCCATTAGCAAGTTCATATAAGAGTGATTCATGTGTATTCTCTGGGTGTGACGCACTTTATTCTCATGGCTACATTAGTCTCCGCTAATGCCTCAGGGGTATTAACAACAGAACATAACTGACTCTTATTGAAAATGATTCACAAAAGAATCTCAAGTGCACCTTAAATCCCATAATAGACTCCACAGAAGAGTCAGAAAATAAAATTTTTGTTTAGTGAGATTAAAAATGGCCAAATTAGAAAAAGAATATTTTTTATAATGTTACTTAGAAGAAAAAAAAAGTAGGATCCAAGAAAAATAAAAGATTCTAATTTAAAAATAGAAATGTTTAACCTCTGTATAAATTGTTTTCTACCTTGCTTAAGAAATGTTTTTTTTTCTTAGTAACAAATAGTGGTAAACTAGATAAAATGAAAATGGCAATATACAATATACTGTAGAATCCTTAAAAAACCTGAAATACTTATTTTCTTTTTAGCTGAATCATAAGCTTTATATTAAACATCTTCAGTGTCAGAATCACTCAAGGTGTGAAGAAGATTTTTTGTCCCTTATTGCTATTTAATTGGTCACAATTGAAGCATTTAATGTAATAGGTTTGGGTGTCTTTTGCCTTCTGTCGTCCCCCTCCTAGCAGACAGAAAAAAGTATGACCCATATGAAAACCACTAGCCCACAAAACCCCTGACCAGCATGCTTTTCCTCACCACATGTTCTTGATTTTTGAGATAAAAAGTAGAGTTGAGCAGTGAATTGTGTGGATTGCCCTCTTCAATTTCTCACAGTCCAATTTAGATAAAACCATAAGGGTTCAGTGTCATTCCCAAGACTAGGCACTTGTGGATTGGTGCTTTCTAGCTAATACACTGGCTAATGTGTCGCATATATCCGTTTTCCTTCACTATGAACAGTCTTTTGATGTTTGCAGCTGAACAAACACAAGCTGCAGCCTCTCTAATGTCACTCATGGTAATTTGCCTGACTGAATATACTTTTTAGTGTTAGAAGATAACAAGCAAAGGACATACATTCCATTCTAATGTTAGTTTCCTCTAGAGATATAAATTACCCACTGGTGCTATGTTGTTACACAAACAGTATTTTTTTAAATGTTATTGCACTTACAAATGGACTAATGTCATTCTATATTAGGAATTTAACACAATTAACAATTGACAATAAATTATACCCGTTATTTGGAGGCCCAATATATAAAACATATGACCCGATGGATTGCTTATATCTATATATATCTATCTTCTATATTTTGCAAATTAAAGAAAAGGTTGAAAGAACATAAACGGTAGCTGATTTAGCAGTCCTTATATGGTGTAGCAACCTCAGAAATTAATGCTATAAAGTAAGTAAAGATATTAAGCAGTACTACGGGGCTGTTCCTATCTATTCCTCGTAATGGAAATGTAAGGTTCATGCAGATTCTATTGTGTTCTAAATACCAAAAGCCAAAAAATAAAAGCCCCTGAAGGAAAAGCAGTGAGCTATGTTAAAAAGTTGAATGCACCAATTTTAAAAATGGTTTTAGAAACACCTTTGTCAAATTGATGGTGACATTTCTGGCAACTCCAACTAGGCATGAAATTAATCGTTAACCTCTACAGTGGGCATGATAATACAATGTGCTCTCTTTTTTGGGTTGGAAATCAAATCCTAATTTTTATCCACGTGACCTGACATACTGCTTGAACTTCAAAGTTATTGGATTCAGATTACTCCAATTTTTGAAGCATGGTGGTTTTCTTAAAGAGCCAGAAATTGTAGATCTTTCAGGCTTTTCTTGGCAGCAATACAAGTTCAGAATTGAAGGGACAGCAGGTTAAAATATGAGCAAATGTCATAGAATTAGCCTCAAGAAGAGGCTGAAATGAATGAAAATCATATTTTGGAGGGGGATGAGGGGGTTGATGATAGTACATTGCTAACAAGTTTTTTGTTATCCATCTTCTGTGTCCTGCATTTCATGTGTTTATAGTTCTCATGCTTCATTCATTGATCTATTTGTCTCCATCTGTATCATATTGTCTGTCCTTTTCGTTTTCGGTCTCTCTCCACTTGTACTATGTACTGTATTGCTGCATGTTAGAGCGAGGAGATGCCAGCTTTGCAGTGTTTCTGTTGGTTTTGTATAGCTCTCATTTGCTCTCGCAGTCTTTTATCTGATCTTTCCCACTTTTTGGTTTTTCCTAATCTCTTGGATATTTTTAATTAAGTTTCGGTCAGAATTTGAGTTAATGGTTCCAACATATTTCTGTGCGCTTTGTGTTTATCTTCATGCTAGCACACATGATTCAGACTGACTCTACATCAGTGACAGAGTTTGAATCGTGCATTTTCGTCCAGCTTTTGTCAAGTTTTTCAAGACATGGCATTACTTAGAGATGCTAATTAATTCAACTACAATAACTACAAAATTATCTTTTTGGGGATATGGGTGGTCTTTTTGGCAGGGCAGGGCACCTTAGCTAATGAGTAAAGTAGAAGGACAGGAGGACAATGAGAAAGTCAGTGGTGAAGAAGAGGATGAAGAGATTGGTCAGGTATAATATGGTTTAGGTGGTGTATTATATTATAGGTTGTGTATTATATTGTATGATGTTATATTACATAATACAAGAAAATCCACAGTCTCTCTTGACCAGGTTTGGTTTCACATATATTTTCATGACAAAAATTGAAACGCAGTTGCAGCAGAATTTTTCGGGGACAGTTATGTTCCACCATCAGTAAGAAAACAGAGCCGAAAGAAGAAAGTCTGCTTTATTGAGATTCTGATGCTTCACATGTTTTCTCCCAAATCTCCAGCTTTCAGATTGAAAGTACATGGTCCAATGTTTTCATGTGAAAGCACTGTATCTCTGCAGTTTTGTCACTACTGGTGTTAATTGGTGTATACTTTACTGTGAAACGTGTATTTCAAGTAATCACTGTGACCTTATATTGAGAAATGCTACAAATATATATCTCACGTGATTTTAATGCTAAATTAAAAAGGCATTTATCAAAAAGTAATGTAGGGATACTCCAAAATAGATTGAGATATAACTTTTATTCATTTTACTGCAGTAAAGAATGCACACACGTCACTATAGGTGATACTAAAAAGCTTCTCTCCAAATCGACACAAAGGAGCCAGCTCCCAGGATCAACATTAAACGTACTAACTGAAGTTCAAGGATTGACGAAAGCTTTATGAAAATCCCATGTATCAATTTGAAACAGAGATAAAAGTATGATATTATCAGATGTCAGGGTGTCATCACAGTGGTGGAGGAAATGTCCTTGTTGCTCCTAATGGAGTCAGAGCTTCTCCAAACAGGTTCTCGGCCATTAGCTCATAAGCTCATTTTAACCATCGAACAGGCTCAAAGTCAGATGCATACGACATAGGTGAATTGGAATTTACTTTGGAGGACAGTTTAAATACATTGGGGCTCCAACTACAGATTGCTCTGGTGGAAGGCAAACAGAATTGACAAAGACTCCTGGAAAGGTGTTGAAATGTCTTCAGAAAAAACTCATCTATGTAGTCAAAGCAGGTCTGTAACATCTTTTTCGACTCATCATTTCACCACCTAACATTCCTAACCATACGCTTAGTGATTTATATATATACTTCTTTTTAGGTTGGATTGAGATGAGGCACCCAGTGATCAGGAAGTTGCAACGCTCTTTAAGGCACTACACAGTCTGTGGTTTTAGATTGTGTAAGAATGAGTGTTTCAGTATGCATTTGGGAAGTTCATATGAGAGGTTTCACCAACCCAAGATCAATGAGGTGAGAGATTAAGTGTTGCTTCTCAACACCTGTTACCAAGTCAGCAAACTGGTTTTCAGATCTGAAGTGCAGTTAGCAGTTTTTTAAAAATCTAGGTGAGGAGTAAATGTCTTCTGTAACACTGAAACATTTGTACACCAACTTGAACCTCAGATTCAAAGACAGAGTCTGATTGTCTATGCACAACCACTAGATTAGTCTACTTATTATTCCAGACTTGTGATCGCAACATCGTGTACATAAAAAGCTAAAAATGGCTAAGAATCTGATGTCTAATACTCACTACCACACAGAGCACAATCAAAAAACAAAGGGACATAATAAAGATAAACAAATATTTTATTGTGTGTGAAAACATCTGGTCGTTGAAAGCACATAATAGAAATGGGAATGCTGGCACACCAGGTTGCCCTTCTTTCCATCTGTCTCAGTTAAAAGGGTCAGTACGTAGGGTAATGATGACAAGGCCATCATTATGAAGCACATTGACTGATGAGCTACAAATCTTCTGTTCAATTTTACTAAGTGCAGCTGCATGGGTGCTGTCATTTGTGATCAAACACATATGACTTGACACTGACATGAAAATGACCCCTCAGGCAAAAAGCTTACTAACAAAACTGCTTGACAGATATAACTGAACTAACAATTTTATTACAAGCTGTTTGAGTACATTTGAATTATTTTATCTCAGAATAAAGTATGTTAAACTAAAATATAAACATTATATTCTCATCTTATTAAGGTAACTTTGCTCACTAGGGTTGTCTTTTCAAGTTTAAAAATAATGATGTCAATGATTAAAGTGAAAAGAAAAATCAGTTCCAAGGTAGCAAGATAAATGCTCTATAGACAGCCCCACTTAAAGTCTGCTGTTCGTAGCACACATTCCTAGACATTTCTGTATAAACCTGATTACTGGCCTATACTCCATAAAATGCTTTAAAAAAGTTATCATAACCCTTGCACTCTCCCATATCTTGTTACATTACAACCACAAGTAAAAATATATTTTCTATAGAAATTTTGGCTGAAAGACCAACACAAAGTTGTTTAAATTTTTTCTACCTCACAGAAGCATACATGACTTTCTTTTATATTTTGTATTTTTGTAACAAATAAAAAACTGAAAAGGGTGTTGTGTAAAAATATTAACCCCCCCCCCCATATGTAACCATATTTTGCAGCAATTAAAGCTACTGTCTGTCCAAGGTAAAGAATTCTTCTTTGTCACCCTGTAGCATTTACAATGAAAGATCTTTATCTTCTCCATTTCATTGTGTCTGTCTTTTTTATACGTTCCAAAAACAATAGCTTCTGATATCCTATGCTCTAGCTCATCTGTCACCAGTCTAGAGCTTTCTTCATCATTCTCGTTTTGGCTTAACGTTGGTTTAAACTAGACATATTTCTCCCGTCACTATCATCAAAATATTCTGGTTCATCTCCTTCTTATTCAAAACCTGAAGAGAGTCCAGTTTCGGCAGTGAACCCGGTGAACTTGCACTCATACTGCTTCAAGTATCTTGTGTCCTGTCTGGTGATGTGGCAACAAGAATAATTGTCTTGATGCCAAATAGAGCCCAACAGATTTTGTTTTCACAAGTGGAGCAGTAGGGCTATCGACATGGTGTTCCGCTTGTTTTATGCATATAAACTGCTTTATTATAATTATACAGGGTGATTTAAAGATTAAATGGACACCGCAATAAAAGTAGAACAGGATCTTGTGCTTTCTTACACCTTACTATTTATGGCAGACACCAAAGAGAAGCCTTTCTGAGTTGATCAAATATTAAATATAAAATAACCTGTGGGCTTGCCCCTCCTAAACTTGCAAATAGAGGTGTTGCATGCATCCTGCTGCCCATTGTTTATTGTGATTTAAGGGAATGTTTTTATGGATTCTGCTGTGTTGTTTGCAATGAGTCACAAAATAACATGGTCACAAAATGTGGCGTAACACTGGTCAGCTGAGTTTTCTCCTGAAAACAGACCATGTTTAAACACAAAGTTTACCACTGTTTACCATGTTAAACTGTCCAAAACTATTATTCCAAAAACACCAAGTGGTTTCTTCATTCATTTTGTTTTTGTACTCCAATTTGTAATGTGCATAAATTCACTGAGTCAGTTATGGGATATAGTTTTTACTGAATAGAGAGCAACACAGCACAAATGTATGGTATTTGCAAAAAAAAAGGCCTTTAAAGTTACTTTTCTTTATCAGGAGTTATACAGTTACAATAATAAAACTACTTAGTAAATACTTTAACATCTTCTTTGTGTTAATGTGTTTGAAACATCAGCAAAGGTTTTACAACGAACAGTTTAATTCCTTTTCTGGGATTATTTTTGGACCTGCATGTGTCTTTGTTCTCATAAATCGTCTCCTTTTTGAAGATGGTTTTAACAAAGAAATATGACTAATGTGCTGGTGATAAAAGACAAAGAAATACCTTACAGCTTATTAATTAATTTCATTTAAAGCCTTTTTGATGCTTTATTTATTTTTTTAAATCTTCCCTTAATAATGGTATTTTCTTGACAATTTACTGTATTTCTGAAGCAGTCCAATCATAATTGGAGCTTTTGCTATTTTTTTTTTTTTTGTTTCATCTAAGGGGATTGGGTGTTTTCTTGCTGTTGCTTTGAGAAGATTATTAATGTAAAACAGTCATTTTGAATTATTGGGCTGAGACCATTGATAAACACAGACACACATATCTACTCTCATCTTGCTATATGTATTAATGACCGTGTGTTAACCTCCATTGATTTTCTGTCATGTCAACCCTTTCTCTGCCCTTACCCTGACAAAACCCCTAAACCTAACCATTACCAGGTCAAACATTAGCCTAACGCCTTAAAATTCACCCCTTAGCTCTAAACCTAACCTTTAGCAAGATAGCTTGTGAGGACCAGGAAAATGTCCTCACTGTACAACAGCCGGTCCTCCATTTGATGCCAAGACTGGAGTTCACACACAAACACTACTCAAGCTCTAATACATTTACTCAGTTTGTTCCAGTTTCTCATTAAACCTGTTTCATCATCAACTAAATTGAGACATCACTTTAAGAATGTTTTTTAGTCTCTCTCATAGATTTACTGGATGTCTTTTTAGGTTTCCTGCCATAAACATTAGAATTGCTCTAACTTCTCTTCTGCTTTCTTTCTCTGCTTGTCAGATCTTTATTTATTGCTGCTTAATCCCTAAAAATGATACATGTATTGCAATGCATATTGTATTTTTGTAACTTTTGAGGTGAGGATATTAAACTTTTGAGGTAAAGAATATTAAAACAACCTAGATATTTAACTGTGTATATTTTCTTCAATAAAACTAAATTAAACTGAATTAAACTGAAGATAAAAGGTTCTGGCCTTGGGCTGATAATATATGCATCTTGATACACTGCCAATGAGCTGATTCGTGTTAGGCGAATAGATGGAGATAATATACGACAACCTACTATTAGAATAGAAAGAATAGAGACAAATCCACCCCCAGACAGCATACATGTGGTTTTCCAAATGTACACATTCATGCAGTTATATAATTTTTTGGTTAATCTTATGTCTACAAATGGCTTTGGCTTAGAAATTTGGTCCAAACCTCAGGCCTGAAGATCAGAACTAACTTATTCCTTGTCTGTGTTAATTTCACCACTTTTGCATGCACATGCTTGTCTCCTCAGTTTGTCCTGAAAGTGTGTTTTATTTTTTTACTTTGAAGTTAGAATTGCTAAAACCTGATCACGAAATCTCAAATGGAAGACTTGCATACTTGCATCAACTGTAGTTAAATCCTAATGATTTGTATAGTTATGCCTCCCCATTCTTCCGCAGTTTTAGTTTCATGTCATTATCGGGCAAATTCACCTGCAGTTTGAAATGCTTTGCTTATTAAAGGGAGCAAAATCAGATACAACTGGTGAAATTTTCACAGAGTTTGCATTTGGTTTAAAGGCATCTTTAGATTCCTTCCCTTTGTTTCTGTGTCTGTTTATTAAGCTACTGCCCGTCCTCTACTTCCCACAGCTCCTCTGGGTTCATGGATCCACAGCTTTTTTATTTTTGTCCAGGTTTTCTAGTCCTTTCTCTACTTTAACCTCCGTATATCATCTATTATTGCTGGATTTTCAGTTGCCAGGTAAGGCAAGACAAGGCAAGTCTATTTGTATTGCACAATTCAGTACAAGGACAATTCAAAGTGCTTTACAGGTCATCCTTTTCTCTGACCCCCCCATGTTTTCCTCTTCCATCTTCTCGGCTGCTCCTACTTCTCTGAGTGTGCCTTAGGTCCTGTCTCTAATCTTACATGTTTCTTTATTCATCATTAAATGCTTATACTGATCATGCAACTTTAGGGTTCCTTTCTGCAATTTATAGCAGAAATGCTTACAGCACAACAAAAAAGGTTATTTTAACCAATAACAATGGGAAATTTGTTTGCTTGATAAGACACCAACACAGTCTTCAATGGTACTTTCCATTAGGAGGGAATTTGGTTTTCATTGTCTCAGCTAAGGATACTTCTCTTCATCTTATGCTTTTATTCTTTTTTTTCTCACTAGGTGCACATATCAAATGAATAATTATGCGTAGCAAAGTGCTTTTTTAAGATACGCATCATTTCTAATTACCATTTGTGAAATGTTACTTTGTCTTACAAGGTGACAGCGTTGCCTCCTTTTTTATGTCAATTTGAAATTAGGGTTTAGAGATTCTAATTTTTTATTGTGATCAAAGATGGAAAACTGAGAAATGTGTCATTTTAGTGACCTGTGACCTATGGTTTCCCCTTGCTACTAAAAGCAAAATTAATTTTAATCCAGGGTTACCACCTCTATAATCGTACACTACATAAAATGTATTATAAGTGTTTTAACTGGTTCACTCAGGCCCATATTCCAACACATCACATAGTGATACATAATTTCTGCACATCCTTCTGTGGGCTTTGCTTTTTATTTTAATTAGTTTTTACTGCAGGCCAATTCTCATTAAAAGGGAACAGTGGGTAAATGTAGACAACTCACACCTTTTTGGAGGCAGAGCAATAAATCAAGCAGTCACGCAGGACCACAAACCCAACAAAATCTGAATCACCACTGGATGGTTGCCTGATCACATTAAAACAGAACCCACCATGCAGTAGTGATTGATAACCATATTTTTCCACAGTAAGTGTCTTATCTGGATTCAGAGTTAGTAAAAAAGTCTTTCTCTTAAAGGTCAAAGCTGTATCATTTTCATCAAAACAATTATTTTAAAAAAACCTCATCAGAACATTTAGAGTGGTGCAAAATAAAGGTATTAATTTTATGGAAAAAATAAATATATAAATAAGCATGTGAAGATTTTGACAGGCGTGATCAGAGGTGGCTAGTGTACCCACAAATCTTATTGAAGTAAAAGTAAAACTACTAAACAGAAGGAGCATTTAAAGAAATTACCCAATTAAGAGTAAAAATGTATTTCAATTTTTTTTTATTTATAGTGTCCCGATTCACAACACACATCATCTCAAGGCACTTTACAGAGACAATTCCATCAAATCACACAGTTTTAACCCATTGTAAATGGGTACAGTGTTAATTATTAGATATGTTCAGATATAAAGGTAGCTCTCTTTCTGCCAATAACTTTATTTGATCGGACAGTTTTGTGTCATGTTTTTAGTTAAAAGTCAAAGTCAAGTCAAAAGATTCTCTTATAAAAGAAAGGTTTGCTTTGCAAGATTTATCCTTTCAAGTTTAGAAAAAATGTACTTAAAAGGACTTCTTACAATGTTTTAATGTCACTGGTGTAAAAATAGCTTAAACAAACTCTACCTGTTTTTAGGACGTTTGTAACAAATTTATAATGTTCCTGTTAAATTATGACAGTTAATTAATTTATGTTCTAGTGAAACCACTCTTTTATAAATACTTACTAAAAGCTGAGTGTTGTTTAAAGCATTAAACAGAAGTGTGACTCTCATATTTCTAGTGAACATGCATAACAGACTTTTATTTAGAAAAAGCAAGGCACCGATACAAAGAAAATTGAAAACAAGGTTAAGGTAAAACCCTTGGCTAATCGGAGGCTTTTTAAAAGCTGTTAATACTAATTTACATGAATCTATACACTGTTGCACCCTGAAAATCTGATCCTTACTAAATTACAGTAGATCTTCTCTGTTTATACCTCAAAAAACAAATTGGACGTATGTTTTAGTTTGATACCAAATACTAAGCTCTAAAATTCAGTAACAGAGGCAGTGTGGATTCCTTCTTTTCAATTTATTTATTCACAGAAACAGCAGCAGTTAGTAGAGAGCCATGTAAGGTGAAATAGGTGTTTGTCCTTGAGACTGCTGCTGTGGAACCTATTAATTTGGTTATAACTATCAGAGAATACAGAGCCTTGGAAAACTAGCCCTTGGACTTATAACCATTTTATTATGTTATAATCACAAGCGTTTGCGTATTTTCTTTGGATTTTTTATAATAGACCAACACAAAGCAATATACAATTGTGAAGTGTAAGGAAAGCTATGCTAGGTTTTTGGTTCCTTTTAAAAAATAAGAATCATAAAAGTATGGTCTGCATTTATATTTAGCCCCTTTTTCTAATATCCCTAAGTAAATCTAGTGTAAACAACAACCTTCAGAACTCCACTAAAGAGTTGACAGAAGAACGCTCTCTGTACTTTGAATTGAATCTCATTATACATACAATAAATACATCTGCTTTGTGAAGGTCTCTGAAGATTTACTTTGAACACCTGTGAACAAACAGCATTACAAAGACTAAGAAACACAGAAAAAAGATCCAAGATAAAGTTGTGGAGAATTGTAAAGCAGCACAAGCTTAAAAACAATATAGAATATACCTTCGAATGCAATTTATACCAGTCGAGAGAATACTCGGTTCTGATGAGCTGCAGTGTGTCCATCAAAAAGTTTTATAGAACACCTGTTAAAAGTTCTTGTCTTTATAGGAGGATTGTTCTAAATAGTTCATCTGGCTCTCTCTAAAATAATACTTTGCTTAATTTAAAGGAGCACTAATTTAAAAGAGCTGCTTTATTATTAACCAGAGAGCAATCCCTTACATTCGCTATAAACAGTCAGTGATCTCCATCAACAATGCCTTCGACAAGTTTTTCTAATTTTAGGTACTGTGCAGAACTATTTGGGTGCAGTGTGTGGCACATGTTTTATCTCCTGATTGCTGAGCCAAACACATGAAAAGGAACAGGGTCACCAGAACATAACGCAGCAAACATGTTTCGCAGGTTTGAAATGTGATTTTTGAAGGTTTTTCTGATTTAAAAAACCTAGGGGACATTATTAATTCTTGTGCCTTTAACATAACATAAACTGGGGCCAACCAAGCTCCAGGTTCTGTGGCCAGAGAGTTACCTTAACATTGTATCAAAACAACATATGAAAAATTAATTGTCCCCTCATCCAGTTCTAAAAAACCGACAATTTTAACCGTAAACCAAAAATGCATATTTGTAATTGATTTCATCTTTTTTCCTTGATAAGTGACCCTGTTATTAGCAGGGTAATGCTCTTTGAAGAGCATGTTATAAGAAATGACTGGACTTTGTTGAAGCAACCATCCAAGACAAAGTGGAGGACGGTTCTCACCTCTATATCATATTAATTTCTGATAATGGATACCCTGTTAGGTGTTATTCCTTACATAAAGCATTGCCCATCCAAACATAAGAAGAGCAGGGCACAACAGACACACCAAAACCTGAGTTCTCCTAACCTAACGGGTTAGGCAGGATATCATTACACAGAAAGCAAACCAAGAGGCCCATGGTGAACCTTGAAGAGCTGTACAAATCCACATACCATGTGGTTCTATGAAAAACTATGAAGATTAAATCATTTTTTTTAAGTTGTTTAGGTGGGACAACACCAAAATATTTTCCTTTTGGCTTACTTATTCTGGACCTGATTTTCAAATTGTTGGAGTGTATAAAAACACTGGTAAACTGGAAAACTGATATACAAACCAGGTGCACTCTAATTGCGCTTGAGTACCAATACTGGTCATTACCCTAAAGACTATACTAGAAATACTAACTTGATACAGGGCTGTTGCAGCATCATTGGGGGGTTATTTTTCTCAGCAGGAAACGCAACATGTGTCAAAGACTTGTAGTATATGTGTTATACAAGGAATTTAATCAGAGGGAATTATTGCAAATGCATGCCACACTTGAATTGTAAAAACAAACTAAAGCCACTTAGCATTTGCCTTCAGATTCATGAATTTGTGCCAGTCTGTCTTGAGCAATAAAGATAGTTTCAAGCTTGGGTTGGTTATGATACAAAATATGAAAATATTCTTTAAATATATAAATAGAGTACCATCTAAATAAATGAATAATGATAACTCTTAGTTAGAATATATATGCCATTGATCTGAATGTAATTAGCATGTCTGCAGCTTAAACTGTTCTCTGATAAATGTTCAGATTTCTTACTTGGATTACTCTGTTTTGGGGCTCATGAAAAAGTATTAATGTGTGGTGTTCTCTGTCTGGAAGTGTAAATGTAGGAAAACACGTCTATTAGCGCAGTTTGTTACATAGTTCAGTCCTGTTTTATTAAACATTAAACCCAGTAGCTTACACTCCGTGATGGGTGGTTTACTCAGCGTGGATCTGCAGCTGTCTCAAGGCAATACAGACTGCCTCATATATTAATAACTGTATAGCAGTTACACTCCATCAACTGTACAGCCTACCTCCCCTGTGTCCTCTAGGTCAGACAAAGGTCTCAACTACGGCACACACTATATCTGAGAAACCTGTTTTATATCTCATATTCCCTCAGGAGAGCATTTCTGTCTTCTACGGTTTGTCAAAATGTCAAGGGCTAAATGCGATTACGAGCCAGCCTGAGTTAACTGTTAAAGATGTTGTGGTAGTTTGATGCAAAGCCAGATAATGTAATAGAGACCCTTTCTGCTAAAGCCATGTGTTACTAATCCATTATTGGACAATTAGCTGTCAAAACTGATTTTTACTTATTTTTCCATACTTAATAAATGAAATCCTTGCAAAGCAATTCCACTGAATTTATTTATTGAGTCTAGACACATATAAACACTGTCTACTTTTTTGTGACAGTTAGGTTTAACCCTTCAGGTTAGTTAAAATAACCAAAATTATTTAATTGTGAAAATACCAGAATATAGAAAAAACAATCCTATTGTTAGCTGATTTAAAGCAGGAGTTTAAAAACTGCTAAAGCTTACCATGCCTTCAAGCTACTCTGGAAAGTCCAGATGATGTTCACATACCGAAATGAACTTTAAAAGTTTCATATTTCAGTTTTAAATGTACATGCATTTAGAACACATCACAGATTTTTTTCTTATATTGAAATACATTTAGGTACAATTTCACGATGCCCAGAGGCAGCACATTTAAGTGTTTAACCAATTATGCACATGTTTACACATGTCCGTAATCCGTAATCATAACATTAAGAAAGTGTATCAGAGGGTAATATGGTCTAAAATGTGCCTCTGCAACCTTATTAAAAGAGCAAAAAAGATTAAGAAAATGTGACCAGCAGCCGATTAAAAGACAAGTGAAACCAGTCTAGTCCATGGGCTGAAAGATCATTCAGTCATTTATCAGCCATTATCTAAAAGCCACAAAGTCAAAGCAGACAAATCTTTTTTAAATATCAACTAAATTCTCAGTCATGACAAAAATTATTTCATTTCATCAAACAGGGAGGCTTGCAAACCTGAGAATACTATGTCAGCTGTAAAGCATGGAAGTGACAACCTCAGGCTGTCTCTCTGGGAGACTCTGATGGAATTGATGAGGAGGGAATATTATATGGACATATTGAGGAAGGATATCTCAATATCAGCCAAGAGGCATAGACATAGGCAGGGGTGCATGTGAAGCATTTATACCAATATATCAATACACCTCTCTGTTTAATAAATACAATTTACTCTTTAACATACAACACTAACTGCTCAGTTAGTACTACCCACTCAAGAAATACTTTTAGTTTTACCCGTAGTTATGAGAAATATAACAATGAGCTCATGCATGCAATCCTGAACAATACCTTCACAAGCTGTCCTTTCTATATACTACAGCAATTCAGAGGGGACAACTTTAAGCATTTACTGAAATTATGTTTATTTCTTAGTATATAAGTAACAAGAAAAAAAAAACACTAGTGGAGACCAAATCAATCCTGAGGCAATTTGTCAACAAGAACTATCAAAGTATAATTGAAATTGCACATTTTCCAGCCCTTTCTCTTCAACTGTATAACTTTTGGGAGATTCACTTTGCAAACCCCTACATTTCAGCAGGGATAACACATTATCACCATTACATTTAGCAAACCAGGGTAGATCTCCACACAATGAATTTCTGTACACGTTTCCATCTCATATAGAGGATGATCAAAAAATAGTGTCTTGATATAAAGTTCTGCTCTGTTGCAATGCTGTCTTTTACTGAAACAGTTGAAAATCAAAAGCATGAGGATTGAATCAGCATTAAAATCCTAAAGTTTTATTTCAGTCCAAAGAACATCCTTTTTGGATGTGTCTTTGTTTCTGGTAGTACTTTTTTTCTTCAGTTGATGGACTGGCATCTTGTAGATTTTGTCCTCTGCTTCTGTACCATTTGACTGCTGAAGAGATTCACATGCCTTTGTGACCCAAATAGATCAATGCAGGTAAAGAAAATGAGTGGATGAATTGCGGTGGCTGCTGTGTATGTTGTTCAAATTTAGACAGTCTTATTTGTAAATGTGTAACTGTGGGGAATGGTTTTACATTGGCCAGTTAGAAGAAGAAGCTGATGGGCCAATGAGGACTAGCAATCATGCATTACATCAGAAACACCTTTCCTTTCCTTCTACACGAATGAGGGTGATATTTTACTACACTTTCCTCCTACTCTGCATCAAACCATGCCAAAGAGCTTTAACGGCTTCTATATCAGTGGCAGGTTGTGTTCTGGATTAATATAGGTGTGAATGTTTGTATATTAATGTGTATGTGTCTACATGCCTTTAGGTCACCTTCACTCCCTCCTGACCGTCCTCACTTTCCTTTATGCTTCCACCATGTCTTGTTTCCCCCTCTTTTCATGATTCACAGCTCAAGTTATAGTTGTTGCTCTTTTAAAACCTGCTTAAGTCTTAGCACATGTTCAAACACTTCAGTCTGTTGTGTTAATGAGGTTTTTCTTTCTTTTCCATTGCAATAATAACTGTTTTTGACAAAGTGTGGGAGCTAAATCACATTTCTTACAATGCACGTATTTTAGTCTGTGAATGGATCTTTCACCACCTTGCTTAATTCATATGCATTTGTTATCTCTTACAGGTGAGACCCCACTCCAGCTTAGCAGACAAACAGGTGGAAAGAACAAGAAATAGATAGATATACTATATATTATAAACTTGTTAGCAAAATATGTTGTACTGAATTACAACAATTTAGTAACAAAAGTACAACGATCAGTCATTCGTAATTCAGCTTTGTTAATAGAGATCTTCCTAATTTCTTATAAGTTAAAGATGCATTGCACTAGTTTAAACCATAAATAATTATATTTCTTTCCCATGTATTTCCATACAGTTGCCCATATAAAATCTGCTTTCTTCTCTTTATCGCGGTCACCAGCGTGCTGCCTGTGGGCATCAAGTAGCCTTCAAAGACCATATTAAGCATCCTAAACCCTCTTCTAGAAATAACACAACTCACCAGTGAGCTGCATCTAGAAATGTATTTATTTTGTTACTCTTCTTTTTCACTAACTCATGCATTTATAGAGATTTCAAAATGACAATATCTAAAAGAAACATTAAATATATGTTATTTTCATCACATGAAGTTTAGGTAAACGCTGACTGTTCCAGTTCAGAGGTCAGTATTGGTAGTTCCTATGTATGACTCATGAAGTATAGTAGCTTAGCTTCAAAACCTCTGAGGACTCCAGTTCTATAGTGAGCTCATGAGTTATTTAAGGTTGATTTAATGGATTTATGTTGATTCTCTGGGTGGGAAAGACCTCACGCTTGTTTAGACTCAACACAAGTAAAAAAAGTAAAACTCTTGTCTAGTGCAACAAAAAGGACCAAATTCTTCTCTGACCTGCAACAGTATAAGGGTGTATTCACGCCAGCCCTGTTAAATCTAGTTTAATTGAACCCTAGTTGTTTAGTCAGAAAGTTTGGTTCATTTAGGGACGTATGAATCCACAGTCCAACTCCAATATGGTCCAAAAAAGCTCAGTTCTGCCTCAAAAGGTGGATCTCGGCTTAGTTGAAGTGAACTCTGGCGCAGTGTGATTAGAGATGTGAATACCAAGCGGACTATAGACCGCTCCAAAGGCCGTAATTGTACTCTAATGACGTAATATTGCAAATTAGGTTATTCATATAATTAAAAATAACTTGCTGGTTGTCTTGACATCAGTACAATGAAGTCGAATGTGCCGCTTCTTGCACCTCGCCACATGATTTGGAGTATCAAAAATAAAAAGTCTGTGGTCGTCTGTCCTTGTTTTTATTTCATTCTGAGCCCATTGTTGAAAGACACTTATCTGGCATCCTTGCTAAAAGACAGAGTAGCAATAACACTGCTGCAATCTGTTGCTATTCTATAATGTTTACATTTTCGTTGACAAGGAAGTAGTAGGAAGTAGTAGAAGTAGGATTATAAGGTGCGAAAGCAACCTAAGACAGTAGTAAAAGGGAAGTTCTCAAGAGGGAGGGAACTCAAATGTGTCATCTGAATGTGTCATCTCCCATGCATTAGCACAGCGCTGATCTCACTTGAACTTATTGCCAGATGGGGGCAAAAATCTACAAAAACCGTGGAAGTTCTGCTATGCTCCTTTAACTAGTTTTTCTATAAGTACTACAAAATATAATTTCATATCAAAATTCAGAGCTGCTGTGAGCTCTAAACAACCCCACAAAGAAAGAAGAAAAAACAAACAGTTTTTGAACTCATTTTTTTCTACTTTATATGAATAAGACACAGTTCAGGCACACTCATATACCATGAGCTGAAAAAGTTACAATAAATGTTTTTTTATTTTTCCTATTCTATTTTTTATAAAGAACACTGTAGACCTGCTTGCAAGGCTAAAATTGGGCAGACTCACAATCCAAAGCAGCAGGCAGCTAAGTGAGCCTGGACAGCATAGATATGACATTTATAAAATAGTTCTTCTGCCTTATGCATTTCTGCTGTAGACTAGTTGGATGACTTTCGAACACAAGCATGCAGTACTGTACTGCATACACACTTTCACATTGAAATGTTCTGCTTTTCACCCTGAATGCTGAGCTGACAGTATCTTCCATATATTTAGAAAACTGTGAACTTTTGTGCCTTCCAGAGCCTGGCTGAGAAAAATTGGATTTCTGTGGACATTTCAAAAATGTTCAAAAAGAACATTAAAATGTTTTGCAAAATGTAACATCACACGCAGTTTTTTCTCCAGCTGGCTGTGATTAATACAAGATTTGTGATAATATTAACAAGGTATTGCCTCAAGTAGCCATTCTGTTGAAATCATACATGAACATAAGTTAGAATTTATAACACAAGAAAAATAAAAAAGATAAGGTATTAAACGTTGTAATCATGTTAAGCAGACCCGATGTGAATAAATCTAATGTCTGCCTCATCAATAATACAATTACAAAGTGCTAGTGGTTGAAAAAAACAGGCTGAATAGATTGTACAAGATCAAGCGATATTAAAATGCAACAATATTTTGTTTGAAATTACATTGAGGTTTCATTTCCAGTTGTTGCAAGTATATGACTTTGTTCTGTGAGGTAATTGTATGCTGTATTTATGGTCCCCAGATATAAGGGTTAGTGCTTGAAATCTGACAGTCCGTGTTTAACACTCATGCCTTGGAGTGAGAATTCAGTAGTGCTTGAATTGCCATTTGACAGAATTCGCAGTAAATTAATGAGAGATGTCTGTTGAAATGGCTGACAGTGGTAACAAACCATGGTAGAAGTATCCCTAGCTTTTAAATCGTTTGACAGCATTTGTGTTATTCGGTAGAAAAGGAAATAAATTCAGATGGATAGACAAGAAACAAAAGATCCTTAAGATCCAGAATAACCTAAGTGGTTAACCAGTGCACAACAACAGTGTGGTTTGCTGCATCAGAGATAAACCAAATGGATGATTTTACTGTATGTTGATGGGTCTGAGGCCCATTTGATATTTTTTAGATACAGTTTCTGATTTACTAAATCTTTTAGCTATTCAAAAGAAAAAACTCCTGTTTTTTGCTTTTTCTCTGAGAGTATTTCTAAAACTGTCTCATTGTTGTGCACTGCATATTTTAAACTTTATCATTCCATCAGATGGATACCTCATTGACCTTCCAGTTTGCATTATACTAGACAACAGAGATATATTCCTTTAAAATATTAGGGATATCTGTGGTAACCAATTTTAGTACAATGCCTATATTCATAACTTATGGAAGAAGAAAATATAAATCTTTGGTTTGATGGTAAGAAAAAACTGAGCAGGATAATGCTGAATATATTTTTTTATTATTATTTTTTTATTATTATTATTATTATTTGTTTTTGATGAGATCCAATCCTGTTTCCACTTTTGTCTGCAGTTTGGTGTAGCCTTCGAGTTTTGATTTACATTTTCGTTTCTCTTTTTCTGCCGCAGGTAGAACAAAACCTAACAAAGTTTTTCCTCATCTAAAGTGTCCCCTATATGAAATGGATTCTTAGATTTGCATATTTTACTAGAAGCCTTGTTGAATTAATGCATATTTTTATATACCCCAAACCTAAAAATAAACAAAAATATAGCCTGGGTTTATGCAAGCTAAGATACATAAACACATGT
>JAUZNJ010040658.1:0-10291 GCA_034780135.1 Jordanella pulchra | reverse complement strand
AACTGTTTCCTAAAATTTGTGGTGGACTTATTCCCAACTTTTTATACTCTTTTCATCAACTTGAACCTAATCATTGAACTTGAAGGTCAGTATTCCTCCTCTTTCCCCTCTGCTCTTCATCTTCTCTTTCCCATAAATGCTAGAGGTGCTCATCGCTGTGTGAGATTAGCAGTAAATCCATGAAAGGTACCGGACTGGTTGTGCTCTCTGTTGGAATGTAATTAAAGAAGACTGTCCTGAGGTTTTCGTGTGTGCACTTGGTCTGCAGTACTGTGCATTCTTCTGCTGTGTGTCCATGTTCTAATCCTGTGATAGCCAGACCTGAGCCCCTGAGGCTAAGTAACTGATGGAGGGATGGGTGGAAGACAGGGGACAGAGGGAAGAAGAGGCCAGAGGTGAAGCAGGAAGGGAGGCTGTCAACAGCAGAGATTAGAAAAAAATGACTTTTACTCTGACACCGCTAAGAGACAATCTACACGTATGTTTCTGCCTGTTGCATATTTTAACATGTTAGTGAAGATTAGTTGTTATTTTTATATATATAAATAATATACACACCAATAAATGCCCTGTTGGGCCCTTTGCTTACAGGATTAATTCATATCTTGTTTTGTGAAATCTTAATCTAAATTGAATGCAAAACAAAAATAATAAATATCGTTAGATTAATCACATCATAGATTTCTTTAATCACACATTTCAAATGATTTACATTTTCATATAATAAAATAGATAAAATGAGTAAATATTAAAAGCGGTTTTATTTTCAAATGTAATTTGTATGGATGTTAAAGTCTTGCATTTACTGTGATAAGCCACTTTTTAAAAATGTTATTTTAACAGCCCCCTGGCTTAATTAATGCATTGAATCATACAATCACTTTAAAATAAAAGAGTAGACAGATTGATCTGCTTACTTCACAAGATGCCTCACACTAAAACAATTTATGAAATAAATGATAAAAAAAAAATTCAATTCGATCCATTAGTCTGGACAGGGTGTGAAAACCCATTTCTATATACCTGAAACTGTAACAGTCATTATTCCCAAATACAAAAAAATGTAATGGTGGTGAACTTTTCCAGGAAAGGCCAACCAAGTAAAATAACTCTATGAATCATCCAAAACATTGCAGGCTTCACTGATCGCAGATGAAAACATAACAATCCTATGGGAGGGTTCTTATTATAGTCGCTATATCGGTATTAATATCAGGATAGTTTTGGTTGTTTTTAAACATACTGGCATCTGTCCGATTACTAAAACTGGGCTAAAGTTTATTTCTATGTCGCTGCTGTTTCTCTTTCAGGATGGACAGATTGTAAAGCAGCCCAGGAGTGTCTGTTTGACTGAAGCAGATAAACATCAGAAAGTATTAGTCATCACCCTTAACATCAGTATTAATACTGATATTGGCCAAAATGTATTGGCTAATAGTATTGGCTCCATAGTTCTAATACACAAACCACAAATGATCCAAAGGAACACAAAGGTTTGATTACAAACCACCTTTGACCAAAGTCATACCTTCTGGAAGTCATGTATCCTGTTACATCAAGTGTAAAACCGATGCAGCTTTGGGGCATTACAGTGAAGTTTAGCTTCTTGTTTAGTATGGATACTATGAGGCAAAACAAACTTTTTTTTTTCTTGTTCTTGCTACCCCCAGACCAAGATATAGGTTTTCGATTCTTGGGGTGGTTGTAGCAGCTTGTAGTTCCTCTCTCAATAATTAATATTTTTTATGATGTGGGAATAATTTTCATACCTTTCATTGTTTACATTTATGTGCTGATTTGCCAGGCTTCACTCTGTTGTCTAGCATACATTGAAACACAGTATAACATTTTGCCTTTAAACAAAGCAGCTTAATTTGCTGATCCCAAAGCATAATGCCTAATAAACCAAAACAGCTCTAAAATTGTCAGAAAGAGTTTTTCTGAAATTTAAGATTTGTGGTGATTTGTTCTTTGTTGTATTTGTAAATCGACCACATCCTCACTGTTTACAATTTTCTCTAATGATATATCTGTTGGAGTGTTTTATTCCTCAATTATTACTTAAAAAGAGTCATTTTTAGTTTGGGAGAGATTGTGGGCGCTTTATCGAGTAAGACAATGCTTTTGTTTTCCATGGTAAAAAAAAGTCAAAATTATTACCAACTATTAAATATTTGCTAATTGTGTCTTTTTCAATATGTGTTATTGTAGAAAAAAAATTAGGAAGAAAATGACCCGTATTCTGTCTAATCACAGTACTGTTCTTTTGGTTTTGTTATTTTTAAAATAAGTTCATAAGATCACCAACCTCAGGCCTGTAAAATGAAAAGAGAAGTATTGTTGTCTATTGGAGGTCACACAGTGCAGAGGATGGTATTGTTTTGGCAAGAGGTGGAGGGAAAAAAAATCTCTAGCAGAAACAGGCAGTCATAGTAAGAGCTCCCAGATGACAGGCTGTACATAATTGATTGTTTATCTGTCTGCAGTCTGCAGCCTGAGCCACAGCAGCCAGTGAGGTAACACACGCACACATTGTACGGATTTAGAAGGCGATTAAAACTGGAGTCGCTTACACTGAGTGCAGGGTGTAATAGGCCTAAATTCCTAACTAACAAATTTCAGGGTTATAGTGATGAAATACACAGAGTGACACAGAATGAGTTCCTCTGTGGCTCTGCTTCCCTCTCTCGTCAGTCTCTGGCAAGAAAGACAAATAGTGCCCCCTAATTTACTCCCCTCTCTCCCGTGCTTTCATTTCTGCCTCTAAATGTTTACAAGGAACTTTGATGCTGCCCCGTGACAGGCGTGTGTGCACATGTGTGCGCAGAGTAGCAAGAGTAGAGCACAGGGTCCCTCCTAAGTGTCCTTCAATCCATTCTCACACATGCTTGCATGCATACATCATTGCCTCGATGGAGGAGCTCATCACAATGTCACTTTCAATTTGGATGGAAACACGGTGCGTTCGGGGGATGTAATGGATTGGATGATGGCAGGCAAATGGATGATGTGACTAAGGTGAAAGCAACAAGCTTTCAGGTTTCGGATTTTCTCTTTCCTTAGATTCCATCTTTCAATTCTCACGTCCGTCTTTTGCAACATTTCAAAGGCAACATGTGGTCGTAAAAAAATGAAATAGAAATTAAGTTACTTCAGTTGCACCTTCATCCAAAAACATCAGCTGGAAAATGATTTAGAAATCTGCTTGATGTCTGCAAAAAAAAAGTACTTGAAAGCAGAACACAAATATTATTGCTGTCTCCCTCCTTGTTGTGCTCCACCCACCTTAAAAGTAAAATAATGCTTACCTCCAAATAAATGCTAAGTTCTTTGAGCTTATGTTTCTGCAAGCCTTGTCATTTTCCAGGAGAATTAATTCCCCACTTTTCCTTTCAGCATCTTAAAATTGTTTCTTCACAATGCATTTTATAGACACCATCGCATAGTAGAATGAGCTCAAGTGTGACTTCAAAAAATACAGTCTTAAGGTAAAGTCTTCAGGTGCAACAACTCAAGAACCAACAACATAGATGAGAAAAGATAAAATTATCTTGTTGATAAATAATTGATATGATGCTCAACAGTGCATGTAAGAAACGTCTGAGAAAGCTGGTACTTGCTATCAAATTTCAGCATGTTTTTGACATCTTGGAAAAATCTTTAGTGGCAGTTTTGATATGAATCATATGAGTTCCTGCACAGGGCAGCATTTGGAAGGATGGCCCACAAGGACCAGATATTAAAATATAACATATGCAGTCAAACAAGGTTTAGGAATTTCATCTGCTAACCATTGGCCGTTGGAAAATGTGATATTAACGGTATGTGGTTTCTGCAGAATTTGAAAGCATATTAACATGCTGAAGAATCTCAGTTTATTTGCTTTCATGTTTAGATAAAGATAAAATTGATCAAATATTATGGAAACAAATATCAAGCTGTTAAAGTGAACAGTTTTAAAGGAATGTGGTCAAAATCCTAACTACTATTTAGCTATTTTGTTACTCTCTTTCATGACATACGCCAGAATGTAAACTTACCATTCTACAATGGCTGACGACACAGAAGGTTATGAAGAATCTGATGTCTCCGTAGCTATATTTCAGTCACTATTGGAGAGAGATGAAGCAGAGTCAGAAGAACACCAGCTTTCCTCAGATAGCACAGCATGAGTTTTGCGTGCAGCTGGCTATATGTTGGAACTGCTAGACAGCGCCACACAACAGTGAAACAACTACAAAGAGCAAAGCAGGACAGAGGAGCAGCAGGTACAGCAGATGTTAAAACTGGGGGCACTACATGGTTTGGAATTTCATTTCAACCTTAGAATCTGTAGTAATGCATGCATTTCAATATACAAAATCTATTTACATTTTAGACTTATGTGTTTAATACTTTTATTTCATTTAATGATAAATCAAATATTAGAGAAGGGCGTTAAAATAAACTATTAAAATGTGTTTAAGTACAGTTTTTATCTTTCACTGCTTAGGCATATTAACCAAGCTTAATCTGATAGTTGTTACAGATAAAACAAAACAAAATAATGGGAATTAAATTGTTTTGACAGTGGTGTGCTTCTGATAATGTGCAGCTGTAAATGTTTTATTTAACAATTTCCCAGGGAGTGGAACTCCTTTCTTGTAGAGTTTCTTCTACAGTTTTTTTTTATTTTTTTTAGGAATAACATCAAAAGTGCTGACTTGTCTAACTTATCATCTATTCTTATTATGCATTTTTATTAACATTAATTACTGATATGTTTTGCTACCAGGTTTCTTTGCAGGTATTATCTGCTGAGCCTTGATCCCTCTGCTAACGACCTTTTCTTTTGCAAGCATTTAACATTAGATGCATTGAAACACATAAAAATAGAATCTCCCTTTAAGGTCCTCCTTAGTCTATAAGATAACATGTCCTCTGACATAATTCCTCTTCCAAAGTCAGATGTTTTAGGGTTTTTTTATTTGGTTGAAGTAACTTGCCTATAAGTAGTCAGGGCACAAAAAGCTGTTCTTGTTCAGACCAGCCTGTCAGACCCTGGTCGGTTTTAAAGGCAGCAATTCTCTACATTTTTGAATCATTGTTTTAAACATAATTTCTTTTGCTTTTTTCATTGTTCTTTGGGGTAGGCTACAAGGTGCACTAAAAAAAATACTATTTAGTTTGCACCTTTTTGCGGCAGTCTTTGTCGATTACCCTCAACACGCCCACTTATTCCAGATTAATTTCTAGATTGATTTATTGGAATAGCATTTCTTAAGGTATAGGCTACTTGTCAATCTAAAAGCCAAAATATTCAGGTCAGACTTGCCTTAAACATTTCTAAAAGCAAACCTCCACAGGTAGGAGCATTTGCTGAATAATCTCTCAGTGTCTTATGTTTTGTTAGCTCAAGAACACCAATACCAGGTGGGACAGATCCATGAGTATGATCTGTTTTATTTATCTTTTTTATCTTTTTATATGTTTTTAACTTAATGTTTCCTCTATACCAAAAACCCAGCCATCCCAAATCCTATGGCTGCGTCGTACTTGAAGAAGGGATGGTATGATGAAAAAATCTTGCTAGTTTGAAGGGGTATATCTTCATATCAGAAACCAATCAATGCTATCTACCTAAAGCAGTGTTCCAACCTTATAGGTTGTGAGATAAAAAGAAATTGTCTTTGAAGAGATCTACAAACTTATTTTTTAAAGTGAACATAATCTAATCCTGTATTAAACCTTTAGAAAGTATCTCCTAGGAGTATTTAACATTACAGCTGAAAGAAAAAAGATGCATTCCCTAAACCTTCTGTTTTATTAAACCTTCATCCAATAAGGAAAAAAATCTCAGTGAGATTGAAACTCTATTTATTAGGTTTCCAGGGCAACTAAAGGCTAATACATTTTACTGGATAGAAATGAAATCTGCAACAGCTGCACCCCTAATTAAATGCAAAACAAATTTTGCTCTTTAGGAGTCATAAAGGGTCACCAAGGCTTTATACATCCTCCTTTTATGAACTGCTCACACAAGTCTAATAGCAGAAAACATTTGGGGCCATTTCTAACTCACATCTGGATCATAGCCACAGGAATGATTCATTTTTGACTTGTGTCTTTGACTCACTGCTGCCTAACTGTCAAGGTGTTTATTCCTAATGGCCTGGAAATAAATAACAAACTTGCTGCAGACATTTCCTACATTTGCAACTCTTTATTTAATGGTTATTTCCTGCTGGCAAGTCAATGTTTTCCGATTTGGAGATTTTGTCTCAACCTTCTTCCAGTTTGATATCCTTAGATATAGCAGAGCATAAAACATTTGTATGTACTTCAAGAGACCTTGCTTAGACCTACAGCTGTCCGTTTGCTTGCTTTTAGAGCATGATGAATGCCTCAGCGGACTCCACAACTGCGATGAAAACGCCTTGTGCTTCAACATGGTTGGAGGCCACAGCTGCTCCTGTAAGCCAGGATACACGGGCAACGGAACAGTCTGCAAAGGTATGCAGTGACTTTTAGTATCTTTGTTTTTAATCTTTTTTTGTGTGTGATTTTTATATAAATTCAAGCTACTTTGACATTTAACAGTGAATATATTTGTAGAAATCAATTTAATCCTTTAATAAATTCTAGTTTTTGTATTATAGTTTAAAAGATTACATTAAATTCCAGAGAAAGATGTTATGTCTGTTTTATTCATTTATTTGTTTCATTTATTACTAACAAAATCAGTTTAAGTATTTTCTGAAAGAGTCCTCTGCTTGGACATTTTTTTAATTTAATAGAATATGTTTCTTTAATTCAGTAGATTAATTTCATTCATCCCTTACAGACGATCTGCCTGCACCAACTGTTGTAAAACAGTCCACTCCACGATGTTACCATCTGCAAACTTCCCTGTTTGCATGATTTATTTTGTATTTTGTTTGCTGGTGATGTGCAGAGCCATTCTTGTTTCAACCATGGTGTGCCATAACATCCAATATTTTAGATAACAGTTCAGCCTTGTGTGTCATGTACTCAAATGGGTTTTATTATTCCTTTCCTGAATGCCTGCATTGTAAATGAACCAATTTCATAATCTTTGCTTTAGCTAAAGTTCCAACTGATAATAGTAAATCCAACAGCTAAGTTCATTTCAGGTTTATCACATTTGCTATTAATTATACTGTTGGAAAAAAAAGAAAAATTGGTGCTGGTATTGAACTTAAAGGTCTTTCAATACAGAATTAGTTTGGGGGAATTTACATTTATGTGAAGAGGTTTGTAAGCATTTTTACATATATTTTCACAAAAATAAATGTTTTTTTACTAGACTTGTAAAAATGATTGGTGGAAAATGTTAAAATGATTTGTAAAATTGTCCCTTTGACGTATGAAAAACCTGTTATCCCTGTTTTTAGAACCACTGTACTGTTATCTTTCTTACATGTAGAATCTACTAAATTTTCTTTTTTTACCATAAAAAACATTGTGTATTACAATTATCTCCAAACCCCTAACAACATCAGTGACCTCTTTGTGTTTCGGTGAAACATTAACCAACAGTCCTAGCAGGGATAATCAACACTTTGAAATTAACCTCTGCAAGATGCATTAATCGCATGAAGTAATGTTATGAAAGGCTGTAATGAATCATATCACAGAATTAGCTCTTATTCTGTATGCAAATACTACTTGTGCTGCTGGTCTAATTACACAGTTAATGCTCATTAATCTTTGAGAGTAATGGCTCTTCTCCTCTGGTGTGTCTCCAGCAATGTGTGACGGGCTTTGCCAGAATGGAGGCTCCTGTGTTTCACCTAACAACTGCGTTTGCCAGCAAGGATTTACAGGGGAGAGGTGTGAAACAGGTAGGTTTTTATTTCAGCTTCGCTCCTGTGTTTCATTTCTTTTCCCCTAAAGTGTAGACAAAGATTTATGACTGTCCAGGAAAGAGTGAGGAAAAAAAAAACAAGACGGAGACACAATGCAAACTTGGTTTAGGTAATTAGGGTTGTACCTGTATTTGTCTTGGCATATCAGGGATCCTGTTCAGAATGATAGATTACTCTTCTCTTATGGAGCTTTCTGTTATCTCATCTGTGACACAAGCGGATGATTCCTAAATGCTGAGTGCAATCATTGTATCTGCTTGTGTCAGTGTTTGTGGCTGTGTGGATTGATGAGCACTTTGGACTTAGTAGGTTTGTGCTCCCTGCTGAGTAATGAGTTTGCACCTTGTCCAAAGGCCTTGTAGAGGGTTTGCACTTCAACTCAAACCAAATGGGCATCGTCTTATGTTGAAATCTCTGTTGATCAGTGTAACATTCTCTCCATATGCTAAATATCATATTTCTTATCCAATATGGCTCAGCCAATTGAAACTGCATACACACCCTCCGAACCCTTACTACATTTGATCATTTTAAAACAAACAAAAAAATGTATGTGCTTTAAAAGGATTTCATGTGAAAGAACACCACAAATAAGTCAATTTTAGTTTTAATTGTGTGGAACTGCTAAAACATCAGATGCATGATTGCTCTCCCAAGGATCTGTATAGTGTTTTTCCACACAGTCTTCAGTAATCAGAACATGTTTTAAACTTCGTATTGGTGAAGCACTCAGTGTTTTTCTAATCTACTGCAACAACACATCAACACCTTCTGTGAAATCCGTCTCAATCTTTAATAGAGTGTCCTTCGGAAGACAAGTGGCCAGGCTAATGAAAAGCCACGGCACTTTAATAAGAGTCATTCTGTGTCTGAATGCAGCAAACTGAACTCTTTTCATTGGTTCTGGTATTGATTAAGAAGCTTTTATAAAAGGCATTCTTTTTACAGGCCATCCTAAAGTAAATTAGTTATCTCACAGTGCTTATCTAAGATGATGAGGGAGGCCAGAAAGAGGGTGTGTGTATGTGTATCATAATTTTTTAAACCAAACTCATTCTAATTTTCCACCCAGTAACATTCCCCATAAACAATCAGACCTCCTAATCAACAATGTCTTAGTCAAGTACCTTGCGATATGGTGTGAAACTACCTCAATGCACTGTGTAGTTTCCTCCCAGAGAGCATGACATTTGATGTTGGCAAAAGCACAGCAGCCCCCAAATATGGTAGCCAGTTAGAGAAGTTGATCAGAAATGGTCTTAATGACACCCGAGAAGCCTCGGCATCCTTCAAATATACCAGCACAAAATACTGCTGCTGAATCGTTTTCACTCATCATATATTTAGCTGTGGTTCGTTCTCATCTCTCTTCACTTGGCAACACACACAACTCTCTCTGAAGGGGGGGGGGGGGCAGGGCTGTTGGGTTTTTGTGGTGTTCTGATTAAAAATACTAGTTGTCACTAATATTGTTTCTTTAAGTCCCTCCTGTTTAACTGCATTGCCGGATGCAAAATTAAGGGAAACAGCCCTAATCAATGTGTAATGTCCTTGCTAAGCAAATGTAGCACAGTAACTGAAAACCAACAGATTTGACAGTTAGAACATGAATAAGGCTGGTTATTTTAATTGTTGTTTTAAAGGCAGCTTGATCAAAAATAATACTAGTTTGGAATTGAATCAACAATCTTTTTCCATGAATGTAGGGGTGCCAAAAAATGGCCTTTATTTAACATTGAAGACAGAAATTATTGTACGTGTGGGTAAAAATTGATACATGTGGAAAATCTCTGCATAATGGATTGTTAAAGGTATTTATTAGCAGAATGGCTTATTTGGATTAATGACTTGATAGGAAAAACCTAGCAAGTATTTAATGCATCAGAAGATGATGATGATGTGAAGCAGATCTATCAAAAAAGTCCAAAAATCTTTTACTTCTCTAAAAGAGCAGGAGCTGAAGAGAGTTTACCATTCAGAACAGTGGCCTAAAGAGTAATAGCATGATAGCACAATATTTTGTGAACGGATAAAAGCAAGATGATATTTTCTGTATAAAGGCTGTTGACAGTCTGTCAGATTTCGCCTAAATAAAGAATTCAGGCCACAGTAGGTTTTGAGGTATCAGGTTTGGGGATTAGTTTCATACTATGCATACCAAGGGGAGAAATGAGAAAATAGCCCAGTGTGTAACAATACAACGTTAGCTTCACCTGATTAAATAAGTTGGGTTCATTTACTTAATCAAGAATGTTAGATCTGAGATGGAAAGAAACTGTAAAATAAGCCATATGATTTCCTTACTCTTTACATATTGTTTAGATCACATGTTATCAGTTAAAAAATTTTAAGTAACTACAGTATGTGGTAGTTTAGGTATTTCTCACTTTGCATTTGGCACTAATAAATATTTACCAAAGCAC
>JAUZNJ010040657.1:0-10291 GCA_034780135.1 Jordanella pulchra | reverse complement strand
GGAATGTTCCCTTTCTTCATATACAATATTAATATGCTGATAACTATCGAGTACTGGGGACTAAGTACATCAGTAAATAATAACTTTTTGGTGGATAAATCAAGCGTAATTAGTATCATATCGAAATTCGTTTGTCCATTATACAGGTCTCAACTGTGATATTATGCCTTTTTTTAAATGGTACGATCCTTGGCAAATGTTGAGTAGTATGTTATGCTTACCTCAAAGATATGTCATTTTCTGAATCTGGATCGTCGTTCATATATTACTCTTCTGTGAGGCAGCCATCATCAAATGAGTGTATACAGGCTTCACACGCTTTAATAAAGCAAATAAGTCTCCAGTATTTTTGCACGTGCCTTGGCGCGTTTTGGCGAATGTTTCTCTAAAATGTAGTCGTTACCGATATTTAAGTCGGAGAATCTACTCAAACTCTAGATTATATTAATCAAAAATAATCTAGAATTTTCGTACATTCTCCTACACATAATTAGCCCTCATTAGCATATTATAATACGTTCGCATACCTATACGATTTGTGGCAAAATGAGTACTTAATATACTAATACTCACCCTAAAAAAGCAGGAGAAAAATTGTGAATTCTCAACCAAAACTTTTCTGCAATGTGCTAGTTTTTTCCTTCTTTGAGAGCATCTTGATTATGAAAGTGTGTTGGATGTATTAAGACCCAGATTTTGGAAGGGGGAGTGTATTGGTAGATGATGACTCACTCCAATGTTTCTGTGTTTTAGTGATCAGGGGAATATTTTGAAATGCTGTAATTTAGATGTGAAAGCCTCCACTGTGCTTCCACTATGTTTATCTAAACAGTGTCAGAGAAAATTGAATTAATCCCTAACTGTTGTCGTCCCAATCTTGTCTGCTTTGTGTACAAATCTGGAGACATAAACAGATAATATTTATATATTCTTCCAGTGTTGTCCAAACTTCAAACCTCTCTCTGTCCTTTCATGTTTTGCAGAAATGGCCTGTTTAAGTTTTCATTACTTAGTTAGACAAGATTTGTCTAACTCAACTGTTGCTAGTTGGCAAATCTCCGGCCCTAGTATCACAACTCGCTTTAGTATTGAGTACTCAGTATGTAACAGCATAAGCAAAGTTTTCTAAATATAATTCAGATACAGATTTGTTTTAAATGCAAAGGACTGAACATGAACTGAATTTTTACACCATATCACCAGCATACCCATATCCTGTGTGCTTTTCTCAGAGAAATAGTCAAGAAGCCCAAGAAAAAGTCTCAAAGGAACTGCAGGGATAAGGATGTGTATCACCCAGGTAATAGGAATCCTGGGTAATTCACCAGTATGCTCAGTAGCCTGAGAGAAACTGCACTATATCTCCAGTCCAGCAGATGATGGCAATGTGAACATACAACTGGTTTTTCTGTTACCCCAACTTAAAAGTTTTTTTTTTACCATTTAATTTTTGATCAACCCATATCTGGCAAGAGTTGCTGTTTACCTTTATGACTTATTTAAAATAACCACTAAAAGCGAATTTGCACCGTGATTTACCTTTATCCTAATACCAAGGTAAATATCAGATATCTACAGCACATTGTATGGAAACATTACCCACACATTCAAAAGGCCCAGGCTTTTGAATGACAATGGAAAAGGGGTTAGAGATTCACAGCTCAGGTAGAAGAATCTATTGACAAGACAAGTAATAGTTATGGTCAAACTAGTTTCTGATAAACCAGGTTTAGATATAGAAGGACGATTTAAGAGTCACATCTTTTCTTATATGCATATTTTTCATAAGCTCAGATGCCACAATACCACTTTTCCCCGAATGCTGTTGCTTTAAGGAACAAGATCTAACTTACACCTTTGAGACAATAGAAGAGCTTTCTCCAGGTGGTGAAAATGTTATATAATCAGCCAGCACCAAAGTTTCAGAGAGAAGAAAGCCAAAGGAGCAACTCAAGCTTCAAAGTGCAAATCATCCTTAAGCAAGCAGAATGCAGAAAACAAAACGACCAGAAAATGTGTACGGAAAGAAAAAACGCACAAAAAAAACAGAGGACTTCAAGCAAAATTTGGGCAGAATAAATTATCGTCATGTATCAGGTTGAGTATAGAAGAAGAACATCTGTAAAGCACATGGAAACAATGTGACTGAAGGAACCCCAAGGGAACAGCTGGATGGATTCACACAAAAAGGAAATACAATGATTTCAGTTTGTACCAAATTCAGACAGACGATTAGAAATAGTGTTTTACAAAGACAAATATAAGTAAGCAGGATAATTTCCTCCAGGTTTGTCAAAATACTTTTTTCAAAGAAATCTAAAGATAGAAATGAGCCAAATCAACTGGAAGCAGCTGCTGCTGAGGCCAGATGAATCATCACAATAGAAAAGCATATTGTGATGAAACACAGGACTTTACACTTCATTCCATTAACTTTAAAAGCATGATAGTTTTTGTGATGTTTTACTAGATACTTTTGATCCTAAAACATTATGAATAATTATGGTCTGAACATTAAAAAGCAAAAGAAAAAAACAAATCTATAATTTCTCAGACTTGCTTCTAGGGCACAGGGTGAGCACTTTGACAAAAGGTGTTTGAAAATGTAACTCTAGTTCTTTTTTTACAAAACAATGTAAATCCGATGAAAATATATCCTAGCTTTCTTATTTCATTTATTTTCTTACCCCCTCCAATCTAGTCTCTAAAAAAAACTATTTGAAGGTTTTCACTTTCAAATTTTATGTGAATATGTATTTTTTCTACATTAAATAAATGTTTCATATATTTTTTCTTATATAGCTAAAATAATAATGGTGTTTTAATACTTCCAGTAAAAAGAAATGGTTCTTTGTCACATGTAATTTGTATGTTTTGCTACTATACTCTCAATAACTCTGTTTAACATTCACAGATGTCTAAATGTTTACAGAATCTGGAATACAGAGTCAGATGTTTTTCAAGCTTTTCTCCTCCCATATGAAGTCAAAATTAATGCTAATATAGTTCATGTAGATGGACCTGAGAATCATGGCTGGCTTTAATAAATCACTTTTTTTTCTAAGATTGTTTTTGTCAACCCAGAATGCAACCATAGCAATTTTTTATGATGTTAAGTATTTATAAATGGACCTTTGTATTTTGAAACAAATAATAGATCAAATGAAACATTTATTAAACATCAAAGGGAACCTGTTTGTATAGTAAATGAACCCGAAGCACATCTCCAAAACCGAATAGGTGAAATGAAATCCCACAGATGTTCTCAAAGATCACAGCAGTTCTTTAAACTAAGCAGGGTCTGAGTTCCAGTTTTTGAAAACCACATCCAGCAGACGTCTGACTGATGAGCAGATGGTACATACCTCTACTTCTGACAAAGCAGCAGCCACAATTACTGAGAAGTTTCCTGAACAGATGCAGACACCCACAGCCTCGCTGGTGGTGACCCCCTCTCATGGTGATCCACTCGTGCTGCTCCACTCGTCACCATCAGAAGCAGACACAAACACAAGATCACTCTAGTCCTGCGGTAATCCACGAGGTAAACGAGAGGAAAAGTGTGCAGCAAGCTTTACGCTCATATTCCAAGTCTGATGAGAGAGAGAAAAATGCAAGAAGAAAGCTAACAGCCACATGTGATGGCAAACTGTATGAGAGTCAGAGATGCTCCTGACTTTGGATCTAAACCTCTCTGTTTACTGAGTCAGATTACAAGTGGGGCTAAGGGGTTAGTGAGGGAGCGACACAGAGGCAGGAAAGAGGAGGAGCTGTGATTGGAGACGGATACAAGCTGTACTGATGTACCAGCATCTGTTTCCAAGTCCCTCCTCTGATTTAGTCCCCTCCCTTTTCTGTTCATATCAACCTATCAATCTTTCTTGACATTGTTTTCTCTCTGGCTGTGGCACTTTTTATGCTTACTAAATTCGTAGCAATTATTCATCCTTTATCTGTATCTAAATAGCTAATTAGCATTAGTTTTGCAAATGCAGATTTGAAGAGTATTATATGAGCCCTTATATGAAATCTCTGTCTTCCTGTTTCTTTCATTTAAAAACATCTAACATGGTCTCCTGAGTCAAATTGAAAAACAAAATATCAATGCATCATGCCATCGAGGTTAGATTATAGCTCTACTCTATTTACTGGTTTACATAAATCTTTGCTTCATGTCTTGTAGCCATACAAAATGTGACAGCCAAACTTTTCACAAGTTCCAGCAAGCAAACACATATTCATCATGTTTTATGTTTCAAAAGAGTATAGGATGAATTCTAAAATTTGCATGCCGACATACAAAACACTGAACAACCTCGCCCCAGATTGTTTATTTAATATTCTAACAAAATATACGGCTGCTCATTGCCTTCATTTGGAGGATCAGAATATTATAGTTGTTTCACAGACCAGATGAAGGACGAAGGGTGCTGAGCTTTTCAGTCCATAGCACCAAGAATAAGAGTCTAACTCTACAGCTATTTCTACAAGTTATTTATTTACAAACATTTATTTTACAAAGATGTTCTATAAATATTGTATAATATTGTATAATTAGTGACATACAGTTTGTATCATTTTGCTTACTTTATGTTCATTCAGGCCCCCTTCGCCAAATTAAATGCTACATGTTGTTTTTAAATGCAATGTTAAAAAGTAGTACTCAGCTGCTCTTTAAATCCTTCTACTTCTTATCTGTATCTATCTGCTTGTAGAAACCCTTGGTGCCAACATGGACCCATGCTTTAGTTTTAAACCCACATAACATCTTTTACCAAATCACCTTACCAACTTTCAGTTGATAAAGAGATTTTGTGCAAACATGAACACATACAAAGTAATGAGTAGTTCAATTTTTGATGAGATATCACTGTACTGATTTTTACTGTCAACTGGTCTTTAAAAAAATACAAATAAAAAAAACATCACAATACTGCAGCTCATATAAAAAGCTTTCCACCTCCTTTCCAATATGTGGCAAAACTAACAATTAACCCACCTTATGGGAAAACATACTTTTTTGTGAAAGCAGGAAGCTGTATGTATTGTGGTCAAATTGAAGCAGACTGATTTTTGTCATTTCAACGAGAGCCTGATGCGGTTCCTTTAGGGAAGAGATGGTTGAGATAGAGCAGGAGTACAAATACCCGGAAGTTCAGTGTGACAGGAAACTGGGCTGAAACACAAGGTTCAGGCACAGTTCTCAGCAGGAAGAAGCAACGATGAGTCTTTTTCCTGTGGAAGATTCAGTCATACAGGACATTTTAGTGTGGATTTTAGTGTATTAATTGGAGCAAAGAGGATGGATTGTTGATAAAAGAAGAAAACGGTGGAACGAGGCATTCAGTGTTTGTTTACTAAAAAAATTATACTCTGTATTATAAAAGCATTTTAAAAAGAGAGGGAAGTTATCTGCCTTAAAAGTCTAAAAACTGACATGAATATATAAAATGCACTTGTACAATTTCTTAAATCACACAACTTTACACAACTTGAACTTTTTCACACACATGTATGTACCTTACTAGAAGTTTATGTTGATCATTATTACAACCATCGGCTAATTCAGAAGTAGCAGCAAAATGTCACAATTCTTTGATTATTATCCATATTAATAGAATATCACATTACGTAATAATCAATCGACTTGTTTTGTGTTTTTATATGATCGATACTTCTAGATAAAACCTATTTCCCTTTAGATGCCTTTAAAAAATAGCTAATCACTAAATGTACAATTGAATCTCTATGTAAATCTCCTGTTCTGAACAAACAGCATTATAAGGACCAGGCAGCAAAGCTGACAAGTCAGAAAAAGAAGTTATGGAGCAGTTTATAGTGGAATTCACTTGTTTCAATGCTTTTAAGATCTCACAGAGTTTCTGTTTAAACCCACATCTGGAAATGGAAAGTAGATGCCTCAAAAAAACAAAAAAAAAACACCAAGACAATGCTGTCTTTATGAACGAAGAAGAACTTTAATCTCAGAAGCTGCAAAGATCTGCTACTCTGGTGGTACGTTTTCTAGAAGGTTATTGTCATTAAATAAAACGAAATGACAAAAACTAGTATCAAAAGAACATTTTCATTGACTGAAATAAAAATAAAAACATGAAAACCAACCAAAACTGTAATAGGAGTTTACAAAACAAATTAAAACTAACTGAATTTCAAAAGAAAATGTGCTTAGTTTTAGTTTCCATCTTTATCATATTGCATTAATATGAGGTCTAGTTTCCAATTGTTTTTTTGTCTTTTTCTGCTGTACTGCTTTACACCAGCAGATGGCAGGTAAAGCAGGCAGGTTTATTTGTGCTGCTGAAGCAGTCTGTCTTTTTTTAAGATTTTATTTCTCTTATTTATCTATTTATTTAGTTGTTTTTTTTTTACCTCTGGGATGTAAGTCATCTTACATAAAAGACTAAATCTACAGATAACTTAAACTAATAAAGACTGAAAGTAAGCATTTCCTCAAAGAGGTAAACAAAAATAACCTATGAATACTAAAAAACATATCAAAACTAAAAAAGAATTAAAAATCAGAAGTCAAAACTTTTAAAAAAAACTAATACAAATTTCAAAACTATTTAAACCTTGCTTTAGAAAAGGCAAGTTGATCTCCGCTTATCTGCTGTTTATTGAAAGAGAACCAAAAAGGAAAGAGTTGAAATAAATTTATAGGTAAATATATTTAAAGGGGAAAACTTGCTTAGTGTTGATTGGAGGATGGTTGGACCTAGAAGAAGACCTGGAAGCTGCGAAAGACATGAAGGACTAAGGTTTGTTTTCCAGAAGTAAACAACTGAAAATGTACAACCATTGCAGGAATGCAGTGTGTTAGATTTAAAATGGTAAAATGGCCAAAGCCCATAACGTAATCCAACAGCAGAATGGAATTTTGGAAATGTTTCTTAAATTGCCAGATGAATAAATAAATTATTCAAATTATGAATGATTGACTTAGATTAATAAATGATTCATTAGGTATAAAAAAAAATATCAATGTCTGACTCTGATTCCTCAAATTGATCTTCGTTTATCTCAAATGTAAAAGCTATGTTAGATTCAGTCTCTGCTGCAACGCTTTGAAACATTGATATGATAAAACATTTTTTTTTAAATTGTCCTAATAAATGCAGACAAGCTGATATCATCTTCTGGTACAAAGGTCCACTCGCTTTCACAGAGCTTTTAGCTCAGATACATGCTCTGCCATTTGACGGTTTCCTATTCAGCGAACTGAAAAGTTGTACAGTCGTTCCTCAGATGGGGCATGGCGCCACAAGCCAAGCACACCGAAATAGAACCAGCTGCAAATGTACCAACACAACAGGAACACAGATGTGGCAATTCTAGGCAAATATTGAACAAGACACACATAAAAAAATAAATGATAACCATGTTGTAAAGTCAGTAGGCTAAATGTTACTGATGTTCCCTAAAACTAAGGTTAAATATAGGTAACCACAGCTACCACTGAAGTCACACAGCAAAAACACTCACACTTCTCTGAATTAACCCCATCCTGCAAAACACCAGAATTATGAACAGTTCTGTTATCTTAGACCAGATATCCCAGGGTAAAAATATAGTTAACATCAACTTTTTTTGTGTGTGTAATAAGTTAAACAATTTAGTCCATGAAAGACTTTGTGCTTGACATTGTTATTTTAATTTGATGCCAACTTCAGCGTCATTACACAACCTTCACTAGATGCATTTCCATTACAAACAAAACTGTTGATATTCTGCAAATTCCAGAAAATGCAAAGATTCACAAATTTAGTATTCTATTAAATAACAAATACAATTAACATTGCACATGAATACATTTTTTCACACGATAACTCTTGAGAACAACATGGCAGTGGAAGATGTAAACGCATGAGACATGTCCATATTTCAGCCACGCCTGTAGTTGGCGCCATCATCCCACAGCTACCTCCGGTGTTCTTCTTCATCCACCTCATCAAAGTGTAAAAATATTTATTGAAAGCCCTTCTTTTAAATTTGCAATGTTTCCATTTAGAAAATGTATCATTAATTTTGATCTGTTTATTATCGTGATTAGAATTTGCCCAATTTGATGGTCAATGGAAATGCAGCTAGTGTTCAACCATTCTGTTAGAGTGCTCACACTGAGCTATAACAGGACTGACAGCAAGCACTAGAAATCTAACGCTGCCACGGATCGTACCGCCCTAACAGATCATGCCACCCTGGGTGGCGAGTCATAACACTTATAACAAGAGCCATCCCTGCTCGTGTAGAAAAACAAAGTATTGTAACGACCGTCATAGATAATTCAAACTAGAATGGACTGAAACAGAAAGAGTTCATATGAAAGCTAAGATTAAGCGTTGATAAGCACAGCTGTTTAAACTTGCCACAAGCAGGATTACATTTAAACACGGTTTTGCAAAAACTCAAACAAACTTAAACATGGAAGAAGTCTCTAAAGAGCACAGTAAAAGCTTCTGCTTCTGTCTGTATATATAAACACACGGTTCTGAGTTCAGACCGACTGAATATGACTGATCACAACCACATGCAAACACATCAGATTATATTTCAACAAACTCTGTTGACAAGATGATCCGTATCTGCTTGGGCACACAGAACTCTCTCCACTATGTAGGATTATTGCATGTGCAGGCCTATTAATGCAAGCAAACACAAGCTTTATAAGTCTGTAATAAATCATCAGAACAGGGTGATTTGAGATCCCTGCTTCTGGTCACTAGTGCAGAGCAGAGTCCCTCTCAGCAAACAGGACTGGTGAAAGCACAGCTTTCAAGGAGGTCCAAAGAGGTGCAGGCAGCAGAAATGAATTAGTTTCTCCTTTAGCTACTGACCCAAAAACTAACAGTGAGGAAGACTTCAAAAGTAAACTATGTTAAATCTAAAGATTAAACAGGGACATAATGACTAAACAATCGACCTATTTTAACCATGATATGGGTTGAAGATCTCATCCTAACCTGAAATCTTTTTGCCCTTTTGCAATGTTATTTTAGTTATAACAAATGTGAAAACATATTAAAAAAACCTGAAAATGTTTCACTTTTAACATTTCTTTTTACAATATTTGTATTTTATGTGATAGAACAAGAAAAGAAGACATTACTAATAAAATCCAGTGGAATTAATTAGTAAATAGAAACACAGCAGAAAGCTTCAAGCAGAGTCAGGTTGTAATAGTAATATCTTAAGCTTCAAATGTATCCCAGATATCAATATCATCGGAAAGTGGAAAAAGTGTGGCCAAAATAAAAAACTACCAAGATGGGAGCGTTGTTGATATATCTAAATTTACAGCCAAATGACCCATTTTAACTTTAGGGCAGCTGCAGAGACCTATAGGTCAGGTGGGAGAATATGTTAGTTGTGCTCTCCTTCAAACCTCCCTCTATGGAGAAGTTTTCACTCTCAAAGGGTCATGAAGGTGACACAGTAGATGTTTGGATGGAGGTAGGGAAATTTGCTGAAATCCAAGTAACATGTTTGTAGGAACTTTACCACTGAACACAACATAATGACACATAGTGGTGGCCGCATCATGCTGAGGTGAAGCTGCTAAGAGCTGAAGGAAAGATAGAGAGGACTACGAACTACAAGGCAAGGATCTTCATCTTTTAAGATTATCCTTTTATTTCAATTTGTTTTTGCTATTTTCCATAGAATGGGCAAAAAATGTAAAGTTTCCAATGTAAAAAAGAAAAAGACTTCAAGCAACTTACCCAACAATATTTGCACCTGTACATGCAGGAAAAGGTGAATCCACCTTCCATGGATTCAAGGACTTTGATATTTTATTTGTAAATTAAGATCATTTTCTTTCTGCATTTACAATTTTGTGTAACCTTTTGTGAAATCCCAGTAAAGTTTGCAAGGCCCTGTACCTTTCTGTTGTACCTGTGCATCCTTCAGCCATACTGGACGTCCTGATGTTCCTCATCTGATTGGGACGCTCTCCCTGCTGCTTTCTGAAATCCTATCCACACAACAGAAAACCCAGCAAAGAACTCTGAAGGAAGATAACTTACAAAAAAATGCAACATGGCATGAAGTACTATAGGTGTTGGCTTAAGAGATAAAGTGATTGTACAGTTGTGGTCAAAAGTTTACATACACTTGTAAAAAACATAACGTCATGGCTGTCTTGCGTTTCCAATAACTTCTACAAGTCTTACTTTTCTGTGATAAAGTGATCTGAACACATACTTGTTTGTCACAAAAAACATTCATAAAGTTTGGTTCTTTCATAAATTTATTATGGGTCTGCTGAAAA
>JAUZNJ010040656.1:0-10292 GCA_034780135.1 Jordanella pulchra | reverse complement strand
AACAAGTATGTGTTCCGATCACTCTATCACAGAAAAATAAGACTTGTAGAACTTATTGGAAACTCAAGACATCCATGGCATTATGTTATTTACAAGTTTATGTAAACTTTTGACCACAACTGTATAGGAGGATCTCTCCTTTATCCTACACCACTGACTCCTCCGACCAACAGGTTGGAGAAAGTGATGCACATTACATGATTGCTGCTGATGCGGGCTTTTGATGTGTACAAATAATGATGGATTGATAAACGCAATGTGGGCCTTTAACAGCCTATATATATTTTCTATATATTCACATTTGCTTTTATTAATTCAGATCTGAAATAATGCCTTTATATTTAAACTCTATTTTGTTTTCTTCTTTGAAATGTACTTTTATGGGATACTTGTGTGTTTGACGGTCTCTGTGGGTTCAGTTTTATGTTCTGAGGCAAGAAAAGAGAATAAACCAATTTGTTCAATAAGAAAAAAAAGAAAACAACATTGTTTTCTGTTTAAATAATGACGCCCAAAGTTTTGACAAATATTTTTTCTTCATCCAAACACATAAAACATCTGTCTGCATGTGTTTAAACCTGCACCCAAAGATATTTGCATTACCAAAGTGTGCATCAACAGTTTTCCTTCCCCAGCTTCGATCTTTGTCTTCCTAATAATGAAAACCAAAAGAGGATAAAAATGCAAGTGACTTTGATCTTTTTATCTGTCTCTTCTTTCTTACTATCCCATAGAAAATCACTGTACGAACCTTCTCTTCTAAGGAATAGATTGTAAGATAGTGATTAGTGTCATACTAGTTATAACGGAGCTCAAGTGATTTGACATCTATGAAAAAAATATTGAAGTTATTCCTCAGTAATTTATTGTATACATTTTGCATAAAAAAAACTGAAAGAAATGTGCAAAGAAAGCCCTTTGTTCTCTTAAACAAAAGCAGAAAACAATTAATAGGTTTCAGGTTTTCGTGCATTTCTCTACACAATCATTACTTTTAATGTTTAACCAAGGGTGTAAAAAGGTGTTTGGTTTTATTTTAGGTCAACTTACCCCTTTAAGTTCTTCTTGCCTTTTTTTTCTGTTGCTTGTTTTGTTAGACAGCAAGAAGTATTCCCAACCTATGAAATTCTACAAACAGATGTGCCTCCAGAGAGAGAAAGATTGATGAAAGAAGGACCAGGGTGGGAAACTGCAGCTGGATATGATAGGATGCTTTTCTAGAACTCCCTTGTGAAAAAAAAAAAATAAGACTTCCCCAATGTTTTGCACGTATAATTCCCAAAACTGGATTTTAAAAATGTGGGGAAAAGGTAGAACAAAAAGCGTCTAGTAATCTTCAGTTTTTGTTCTTTTTTAATTTTCCTCCTGGTGGAATGCTAATTTGAGTTTGTAGCTCTGGCTCTTTGCAGCCAAGCGCTCCGTCTCACTGCTTTGCAAACGAATTTGAGAGGAAAAGTGGTGACACACACACATGAACCAGTCACGGGAGTGGGAGGGCCATTGGAGCACATTAGGGTGTGTGTGTGTGTGTGTGTGTTTGTGTGTGTGTGTGTGTGTGTGTGTGTGTGTGGTGGTGGTGGTGGTGGTGGGGGGGGTACTGGGGGATTTACCTCACTGGGATACAGCAGAGTGAAAGACAGAGGGTGGAGTGATTTCGGGGCTGGCTCTGTATCCTGATTGAGTCATGTTGCCCTCTCTCTTTTCTTTTCCTACTTGTTTAATTAGCTAATCTGGTCTTCATATTTCCTGCTTGAATTTTTTTCTATTCTTACACTGACCTCTCTCTTTGTTTAGTTTTTCCACATGTTGGTCTTCTCCTCTTTTCTTCCTTGATGTTACTCTCCCTGTGTGTTGGACAATGGCAGGAAGCAGCCAGGTGTGTTTAGTCAAACTTTAGGTGAATTTAACACAACACCTCCATGTAATTCACTGACAACACTGACAGAATAATCTTTAATAATAGAGGGAGAGAGAAAGTTCAGATGCAATAGTCAAAAAACTAGAAAATAATTTAATTTCTTGCTGAAAATAAACTCCTATCCGACAGTTACATTGGGAAAACTGCAACAAAGGTCATAGAAATATTTTCTGTAACCCTTCATCAGGATCAATGTGCTTCAAGTACTCATTCTTTTGTCTGTGTTTATTTTTTAGCTCTACCCATCATCAAATTTGCTTGACAATCACATTGCAAAGAGTTTATAGCAACATCTTCCTAAAGAAAACTAGAGTGCTATTTGTAGAACATTGTTTTAAGCTTTTATAAGACATGCTAATGTTTCCCTTCATTGGAGTTTTTCTATCTGTGCATCTGGTGCTTGGTTAGATCTGAAGGGATCTTATCCCCCCCACCGCCTCGCTCAAGCTGTGATTAAAAGTATATATTGTGCTTTTTCACATTAGACACAAAGACAGTAGAACTAACTCTGCCTCTTCATTGGTAAAGTGAAGCTAGATTTCTTAGGTATATATATGTATACACAGACATAAGCACGAATGTCCACATGCACTTAGCTTCCTCATCCTGTCAGATTTCCAAATCGAATTAGAGTGTATCTTTGCGTAGGTCTGGAAATCATTACCTGGCACCGCTCCCCCTGTTGACTGAAAAACCAAGGGGCCCCAATGCAAAACCTGCCACCACGTCTTTCACTCTCTCCTTTTCTTCTGGGTTGTTAACTCTTTTGTTGTTGCAATACAGCGCTATGCAAAAGAAGATTTTTCTGTGTGTTTTCTTCTTAACCCAAAAAAATAAAGAAATGCTATATTTATTTATGAAAACACAGTAATTTCAGCAGAATTATGTGCTGAACATTAGCATTAAAGGAACACTGACATTCTGGATGGTGCAGTTTGTTTTATCTGCTTTTCCTTGACAGTAACAGGTGTAATGGTGATGTGATACATCAGGGGGAACTCAGCCAAGAAAGCTGGCTTTTGGGGTTTTATCCAAAACACATATAGAGCTATACTTGTTTCTTTTCCCTCAATAAAGGACTTCAGAATGAATAAATTTGGGAACCTACCTCTGCGCTGAATAATTTATTAAAATATGATGGATCTCTTAGATCATTTGTCCTGTTTTACCTTTGATTTTTTTCTCTTCTAAAACTCTTCCAGACACCGTTAATCAGCTATTATCAATCTTATGGCTACAGTTCTTAAGGTCTTCCTTTAATAATGTAGTCTTGGCAAGATGCACTACAAATGATGAAATAAATATGCAGTAAAAGACAAGAAAAAGAAAAAAATTAGTAAAAAAAAAAAAAATCTTGGTAATTTTCTGCAAGGACTTTTTCTTTGTTTTGTTTGGGTTTTTTTTAAAACTTATTATTCTGTAAAAAAAACAACAAAATCCACTAAAAACAAACCTCATCTTTTTTTAGCAGAATATTTTTCTCTGAATGTTTCTCCAATGTAAAATACTGTAAAATGTTGCCCACTGTTGACAGTGGAGTTGTCAGAACTCACTTATTTAAACAGTTCTTATAAATATGGATGAAAGGTGCGTAAAAATAAATTACAGGAAAATTCCCCTCAAAATAAATACTACAGTACATTATAATGTGAATTTACAGACATTTCTTATAGTTTAGGAACTCATAATATTAATTAAGACCACCTAAAGTGATCACAAAAATGTCTGTGTGCTCCTATTTTGGCATCAGATTTGATTTTGTTCGCTTTTCACCATCAAATAGACGAAGGACCATTTGGAGTAAAGTGTGGACATTTAGCTGGGCCTCACCTCCTATTTTGCCAATAGTTAGGTTTAGGTATTAAGGTATGAATTGAGTTTAGGTTACGGTAAGTTATGCACTGGAAATCATGAATTGAGGCATAAAAAAGTTAGAACTGACTGTACATTAATGAAATTCAGTGTGTATTACCTCTGATTTTCATTTAACAAACAGCTCATCAAGTCATCAGGTTAAGACTAGACTGGCTTGATGAGATGACTATAGTCTGGTGTGCTACTGCTTGGGTGGAAAGAAAACCAGCAGCCACACGGCCCTTTCTGGAACCAGTTTGAGACCCCTGATATAGAGGTTAAAGGAAGCTGGATACTTTTTTCATAACTTTCTCAGTATCCGTCCCCATCCCATCACATGAAGATGCAGATCAGCTCCTTTAGCTGGGATCCTTGGTGCATGCTCCGATGCAGGAAACTCTGCACAGGAATACATGGGGTCAGGTGACAGGAAGGAACCCCCTGTGTGACATTCACTAATTCCACATTATCTCAGGGACTGTGGAAGTAGTCCTCGAGCAACGGAAACACACCCAATAACATATGACACACGAACGTGCGCAGAGTGAGACAAACATAGATGCCGGCGGGCAGTTTCTTTAAATAACTCCAATATGTCAACAAAAGCCTGAATGAGGACTTGTCACCTCCAAAGATAGCATCATATGTCACCCTGCAGATACAAGCAAAACACAGTTACAATCTGTTTATTGGAACAGATGCAAGATGAATTATTACAAAAATTAAGGCCAGTAATATCAAACTTAAATCTGCTAAATCTATTACTTTGGTCAAAATTGGACAAATGGGACAGGAGATTCTGTACATAGTAATCCTTGGAGAAAGACTTCTAGCTGCTTTAGTGAAACTGAGACTGAGGTGGAGGATTATCGTTCATGTGTTAGAATGGTCTAGTCAAAGTCCAGAGCAATATCCAATCCAGATTTGTGGCTAGACTCAAAGTTTTATAATTACAGCTATTCTCCCTTAAAGTGTTTGTATTCGGAATTGTTTGAAACAGAAAATACTAGTTCCAAGGCCAGACTCCTTCCCCTCAAGCTTTATTCAACTGTCTGTAACTTGTTTGGATAAGAACTATGTGGAAATCTTCGTGTTTTTTTCATGCTTTAAACCTATGGTTGGTAATGTTGAGAGAGATAGCAAGATTTAAAACTCATTTCAGGATGGAAAAAACAATTTTAATCAATATAACAAAAGGTGTCTCTGAACAGGATTAGCAGTGATAGCTTTAAGGTAGTGCGAGAAAACTTCAGATCAGAAAAAGGCAGAACATCGAGCTGTTAGGGCTGCTATAATCATCTTGTTCTCATCTTTGCAAGGATAAATAAAGTGTCGACTGAGTAAATTACCATTGAGCTCCTTTGTTTAACTAGATTGCATAGTTAATTTTCTTTTTCCTACTACACAACAAATAGAGATTAACAAAAAAAGATTTGCATAAACAATATGACTCATGTCTCTGAAAGGCACTTTGTGCTTAATACAGCCTGAGCTTTAACAACTTCAGTAAATAGAGTAAAGACATGAAAGTAATCACTTGTGTGTGCAACAGTACTGGACTTGTGCAGAAATTAATGAAGGTAGTATTATACTTTCGGTGTGCTAACGTGCCACTTCCTTTTGAGCGTGCTTGTAAGGGTATGCGATGCTTTTTCAGTGTGGATGTTTGAGTCCCAGTGTACAGTACAGTCTCTCCTGGGGTGGGGACCCAGAGCCAAAGGAAAGAGCTGGAATGGAAGGCTCACACATACACACATATATATTAAACATGGCTGCTCTTTGACACGGAGTCTGGGCTATTGTGTAATAAAAAAACAGTCTTAGCAAGCAAGAGAGAGGAACAGGAAGGGAATGTATGATTTATGATTGCACTGCAAGGCTAAGGGTGAAATTTATAACCAGAGGGAGAGAGGGAAACGGAGAACCGTTGGGGGGGGGAGGGGGGCTCGGTGCTGCAGTGTGCAGATGTATTATTTTTTTAATGTTTATAGTGCAATTATTTTGTTTTCTTTAGCCACCATTATTTCTTTATCTAATCTCTCCGTAAGACTTTATAATTTGTTTTTAAAAATATAAATCTGATGAATATGGAATGCATCTTCATTCACTCCAGCTGTGTTACTAGTTTGTAGAAACATGTAGTTACACCTGAAGGTCTTTTGAAGTGTGTCTTTACCATCTTTGCTCATCCAGTGATTGAATTTGTTTCCAGTTTTTTCTCTTTGTGAACTTGTTAGGGCTAAGTCAGATTGGACAGAGATTGTCTGTGAATAATAAATGTCAAATCTTGCCACAAATTCTCGGGTTTGTTTTAGGTCTGGACTTTGACTAGGCCATTCTAAACTGTGCAAGTCTTGCCGGAAATCTTGCTTGAAGCTGAACCTATACTCCAGTCTGACAACTTTTCCGGCAGGGTCATCATGTATTTAGCTACATCAGTCTTCCTCATAAACTCTAAGCGTGTCAAAGGAAAGCTTCTGGACACACGATGATGTCACTACAATCACAGAAAAGCTGTGTTTACATTGAGGTTTCAGTGAGGCACTATTTACCAATTAGGTAATTTTTAAGAGAGATCAGTAGAAATTTCTGCCATCCTTTCAATTTACTTCTCAATCCAACTACTTTGTGTTGAATTGAAACCATTTTTGCTATAACTGACCCAGAAACTAATTGTGGGGTTATTAAACAGGTACTGCTAAAATACTGTCTTATACTAATCTCATCGGGACCACAGAAAAATAACCCGGCCAGTACTTTAGTTTTGCTTAAACTGCTACTTTATTGCAGTTCTCACTTTCAGTTGTTTCCAGCAAAAGTCTACAAACTAAAAAGGACAATTTGTACAAAGAGATTACAGAAATCAAGGCAAGAAAAAATGATTTAAAGGGGAATGTTTGTTAAAAAGCCCCTTAGAAAATAATCCACTGTCTAAAGGAGGAAGAGGAAAAAAAAAGAGCCTTGGGTAAAGGTGGGTTGAAAAAGGGTTTTACATTTTCACAATAGCTTTTTGAATTTCTCTGTGCATTTTGTTTGCCTTTCAAGCTGGGAGTTTCTGCAAAATTTTGTTATAGTTCCATAAGACAATAAAGATCCTTGAATGATTACTGATTCTGAAAGAGGAAGTGGTTTCAGAAACTGCTCCTAACAGCTCCTCCTGCAAACCTAATGTTTATTTTGAAAATGCATCACTCATGTCACTTTACTGTCTAAATCCTGTAATGCATAATGTCTTCAATATAACTGTAAAAATATCTAGATTTCCCAGATATAGTTCATCAAACATACATTAAACATATGTTTAGGCACATCTCTCTTTCACACCTACACACACACACACGCACACACGTGTGTTTAATCACACATTCCTACAGCTCTTTGCACAGGGACACATATCACAGAACACTGTGGATAGATGATCCACAGGCAAACACACAGAGAGGCTTATATACAGGCTGACACTCTGGGGAACATCTGGTATTCTTGAATTTAATGTTACCATCTCCTTTAAGCATTTACAGGCAGGCAAGACAGTTTCATGGGCCAAAAGGGAACAAAACAAAGAGATTATTTAAATATGTTTAAGTGGAATTTGTGTGGACCAAGAAAATCATGGAAGAAGAATAGTTTTGTCATCCTGAAATTAGGATCGATGTACAGTCTGATACTCTGACATGTTTCCTTGCATATTGGCTCTGGACACAGCAGGCTTTGACAGGGCTTGGAGAGAATCATTGCTTACCTAGAGTAATTTGTCTCCTCTTTGATCCAGATATCAAAGCTACATGTTTCGATCAGCTGGTATGCCACCCACAGTATGTGCTACAGTCGCCCTCCTTTGTGATGTTGGAGTAATGCAACTATCTGATTTATTCCAGCTGCAAACTGGAAGCTGGCATTGAATGCACTGACGCATAAATTTCTATACCATTTAAGAAAAAAAAAAAATATATATGTATAAAAGCTTCAAAGGACCCCATGAAGGGATTTCATTGAGCACATGTCAACATTGAAATTCTTCTTTGTTTCTCTAAATAATCAGAGCATGCTGAATATATATTCAAGACCACAACCCCAAGACAGCGTCTTCAAATTTTATTAATAATGTCGAAATTAAAATGCTCCCTTTTATCTGTAATTAAGAATAATAATAAGTGTATATGATGATTGAGCTATCTTAAAAGTACCCATGCGTGACTGTTCAAGCTCAGATTTACACGTACGAGTTTTTTATTTATTTTTTTTCCCCATCTTTAAGAGCACTAAATAAGAACTTCCCTTGTGAAACACTCACATCACACCTCGCTAAAACGACCACGTTGTCAAACACAAACTATCCTGCTTACAAAGAAACTGGCAAGAGGAGAAGAAAGGACAATTTTGTTTACTTTACGTGAATGGGAAAGTAAGGCGGGTTGTTATTTAGATATTAACCAATTGTGTCACGAGGAGAATTTGATTGGCGTCCCTTTTAACCCATGTGTGAAGAGTACAATTGGACGAGCGGGCTACGACACTGTTTTTTTTTCCTGTCGACGGTTAGGTCGAATCTAGCGATTTTATCTGGTTTTAGCATAATAAACGAGTGAACAGAGAGAGTATAATAGAGTTAAACTAGGTCGTAAGAGCAAATTGGATACATTTCTTCACTCCGTGGGTTTTTGGACCCTTACAGAGCCGTTTTGACCCCCCTCCTCTCCTAACAGCTGTGTTTGCGGCGTGGAGTGCCCTCGTTTTATACGTAAAGTTCAGCGGTGAGTGTCTTAAAACTAGCATAACAAAGTGAAAAGGGATAGACTCGGTATATTTCATGTTAATAGCTACACGGAGAATTTGCTGTATTCCAAGCGTTATTCTATATCCATGTAGAGTTACGTCGAACAGCGTTTAAAATTGGTTAATAACTCACTGTAAATGTTATTTTATGGGTCAAAAACGGTTAGAGACGGGTAACAGTAGCTCCTCATATGAGCTATAGCAATTAACACTCTATTTAAAACAACGGAACGTTTAGTTAGTAGTAACCCCACGTATTCTACCGCTTTGCTTTTAATACAATTCAAAAACCCCTGGATGTCTTATTAATTAGTGAGAAGTGCTATATTCCCAAAGCCACGCAAGCATTAAAGATAGCAAAGTGCAGAGCATCGTGGATGTTGTCAAGATGCTGCGTTCAGGTACCACTTATATATCCCGAATTTTATAAATAACCCCTTGCTGAATAAATTATAATTAGAAACCAATTACTATAGTTGAAAGAAGTTGTTTGTTTTACTTATTGGCAAAAAAAGCCCGAAAAAAAATATATTTTAAAACCATTTATCTACTGAACTCTATGTGTAAAAAGAGAAATCAAACAAACACGAAAACCTTAGATGAAATATATTTAATGATAAATATATTTATCTTTTTAAAACTCTGTGATAAATGAATGAACCTATATAATAAAGGTTTTTCCCTAATGTTAGCATTATAAACAGTATTTTTTTTTCTAAACTCATGGTTTTGTGAAGCCCTTCAAAATAAGAATAGAAAAACTGAAAACTATTTATTAAACTAATCTTTTTTGCTTGGTAAAATACACCTCGGTATATCCTTAAACATTAATAAAATAAATAATACAGTTTTATTGTGTTTTTCTTCCTCTACTTGCCTTAAAAACGAATTAATTTATGGTGTAGCTACATGGACATCTCCAAGTGCTGCGGAGAAAATTGAGCTGAATTACGCAGTTATAAAACATGTCCTTTTACAAGTCTGCAAATGCAGTTAAAACAGTATTTGCAGACTTGATTTACCTGTTGATTCTGACAGACTGATAGAAAACATGACCCCAAGAAATAGCTAAAAAAAAAGTATTAAAAACTCCTCCAACAAGGTAAATAATCATGCATATTATTTCTGCTTCGGTGAGTCTAAATTTAACAGCAAGGTAAAGTTAGATATTCATATAATTTAGGGAATATATGAAAAAAGCTGTTCTGAAACCTAAAAGAAATATGCATTAAATTGAAAAGAAGTAAATTTAAGTGAAAGAACCAGAAAACAGGAGTGACTGCAATATAAGAAGTCAGAGAGTGTAATTTATTTATTTTTTGTCAACCTAAAGTATGCTTTAAAAACAGAAACATTCCTCAAGGATTGCTTTGACCTTGTGGAATTTTGTTCCCCTCATCTCACAAACATTTTACATATGTAAAATGTATAAAAGTGTTTACTTTATTTGATCATTAGTTTTTTTTTGTTTTATTTTTGCCTACAACCATTATTAATCTGCTTTCTTAAAAATTCAAAACATTTCAGTGCCAATGTAGATTAGAGATTTAATCTGTCAGTATTGGTTTGTTTGGGGCATTTTACTTCTGAACTTTCTGCTCTGATGTCCACAGGGAGACAGGCTTTGGTATATCCACAAAATATTTTGTCTTTTAGGCATGACATTGACCAGTGGCGGCCGGCCCATAGGGGGCGCTCGGGCGCCGCCCTCCCTAGAGATGGAGGGGAAAAGTCATAACATAAT
>JAUZNJ010040655.1:0-10292 GCA_034780135.1 Jordanella pulchra | reverse complement strand
CTCTCTCATCTTTTTAAGTGGGAGAACTTGCACAATTGGTGACTGACTAAATACTTATTTTCCCCACTGTATATTTCAAGAGAGGACATGTCAAAGCTCTAGTTGATAAGATTCAGAAAATGTCTTGAAAGGATACAAGGTGTCCGTTCCAGCGCAGCTAATCCAGTCACTTCCTGAAGCTCCCTCCTGACCAGGTCTCCACCTGTAGAGCAGGATTTGTCCACATTCCAGACCTACTGCCAGCAAATAGCTGTGAAACGCAGCAAAGAAAAACAATCCATGTCAAAATACAGTAAAAAAGAACTCTACATGTGCTTTTTTTCACCTTTGTCTAGTTTTCAAAATACCATCCACTCATAATAAAAAGAATACATCTTTTAAACAAACATAGAACTAGAAAACAGAAATTGATGCTATAAATGTTACACTTATGATTATAACTTAATATTCAAATTATGGAAATTAAGTTATGTTTTAAGATATTACTCCTAAAGTTTACTAAAAGAATTTATCAGTTGGTTTTCATATATTAAACCACAGATTATACTATTATTATAATTAAAGTGCTGTTCAAACATAATGGCAACAATTGAAGTTTTCTATCATTTCTGATGGAACAGCTACTATTACATGCAGCAACAAGAAGTACTGCATCTATGAATCTAAAAAAGTACCACAGCTCATTTGACCCTCCTTTCAAACTCCCATTAAACAAAAATGGTTTTGGGGTTGGTGCCTACCAGCTTTGGTAGAGACTAACTCCACTGGACTGAAACTGCAAGCATAGCTTCTTTCTCTCAGCAGTGGTTTAATAAAAATGTACTCCAATATTCTTTACATTTTAATTTGAAAAAAAAAAAAAAAAAAACGTTTTCCCTCCATTGTCTAAAAATATGTTACTTTATGTTTAGTCACATAAAACTGCATAAAACTGCAATAAAATACACAAAGCTTATATTTTTAGTGTGGCAACCGTTGAGCTTTCTACCTGCTATCAAAGCAGAGGGAAGGGCAGAAAGCTACAGCCGTAGCAGAATCGCCAACATCCAAGACTGAGGAACATGGTTTGATGTCCAGGGGAGGCACCGGTTCTTCAGAGTTCTCCAACATCCACGGCCCCCAAACTATCACCTGAACCCACATTAACACACAGAACGTAAAGTGAAATATTGCCCACTCAAACGACAAAAACCATCCAGTTTCAGTGCTTCATTACCTCCATATCTATTCAGATGTATTAGAATCAGATCAAGATTTGACGTTTACCTTCTTGTCCCGACTGGATGTCACAAAGTATTTGCTGTCGGAGCTCCAGTCACATGACCAGATGATCCTGCTGTGCGTGGCCGTGTCCTTGCTTGTGTGCGCGTACAGTGAGAACAGAGGCTCTGCTGGGGGGGATAGGAACACAGTTAACTGAACTCCGGTACAATACAAAAGGTGTTATAACATGTTTCATTCATCTCCATTTCAGTAGGGAGGATGAGCTGATGGTAAAACTCTGTTATGATTATGAGAGCATAACATCAGCATCTCTGGGTTCCTGCTTGTCGATCAAATTTGCCTCGGTGAGAAATAAACAATTAAGCATGATAGAGAACCTCCTTTGCAGGCCCTCCATTTCAGCCTGTTTTGGTTTATGACCCCCCTGCTGTTTATTTCCTGGGCCCCAAGTCATTTTAGAGCCTAGATTGGTTTTCTCCAGATAGCTTTTTTGTATGCTGCTGGCAGCTGCCTGTCTGTCTGTGAGTCCTCAGTCGTCACGCTCCGCGCTGACGCCCGTACACTCACACACAAAACTAATCGCGCAGGTACGTACAGCAGTGAAATCTCACAGTCAACAAAAGACAGAGTGGAGCATTTTGTTGTGCTGTTAAAACACTCTCCTCCAGCAAAACAAGCACAGGTTTACTGTTAGGGGGCAAAGATGTGCTGCAGTTTCATCCATTAGCGGGGATCTGAAGGACAGGATGGCTCTTTATTCTGATCGCATCGAGATTAAAAAAATAAAAAGGCCGAGTGAATCAGCTGTGAAAAACGCAGAGCAGAACATATTTACACCAAAACTAAGAGTCAGACACAAAAAAGATGAAAACTATCAAACTTTGGTTTTTGATCCACTTGGCAAAGAAAGGCGTCTGAGACAAACACACGTAGACAAGTGGTGTGTCAAAAGAAGGAAAACTGTTTGATGCGCACAGACTTCGTTTAAACCCTCCACCCCCACCATGTCTAGCCAGCGAGGCTGTGTTTGCATTCTTCACAATCACCTTGAGTGATTCAGCAGTCAAGCAGAGCAGACGGGAAGTCCCGACCTTCCCCTTGCGCACCCTCCTCCGTTTAAACCGTAGGCACACGCCGCTTCGCCTCTGTGCAGCCTGAAAACGCAGGCCTGGTTATCCTCTGTCCGTGCATATTAGAAACAGTCCAGAGCAGCCAGTCCAGAGTTCCAGCAAAGGTGGGAGGTAATCCTTTGGGCTTAAGTGTCCTGCTCCGCTCACCGTGAATGCAGGATTGAGTTATTTGTCTGAATTAGGGAGCAGAGATTCTCTTATACAAGAAAGACCCATCAATGAAGTAGCTGTGTTTACAAGCAGGACAGACAGGAATCCAGGTTTAGAGAAAATCCACTCTCTGTTAAATGATCATCAGATGTCAGAGAGCTCATATCCGTAGGACTCAAAGATTCTCATTTCTAAAACAAACAATTACATGTCTAATTATTCAAATGAATTGCAGGTTACAGGAAACTTCAGCAGAACCAAACTTATTGCAGCTGGAATCTCGGCCCAAACAGGAGGACTGTGAGTCTAAACCCTGAAAATAAATAAAACTCCTTCAAAGGGGTAATCATCTCCCTCAGCTCTGTCCAACATATAAAGCAACTGTAAGTTAAATGGGAAGCCTGTACCTTTCATAACCAATTAGAAGGTTTTCAGTCCAGTCCACTTTTGACAAGTTACTTAAATATAAATACAAGTTTATGAAGGATTTCCTCTCTGGATGGAAAGATTACTGTTACTTTTCAGCACATTAAAAGAATCATTCATTAATTGTTTACTGATTTATTGTGTTGATATAAGACTAACTGATCTATGTCTGGTTCAGAACAAGACAAGTATTTTACAAGAAAAAGAACGATTCTAACCTGGATGAATGAAAGTAGATAGAGGAAGAAGCAAACTTAGGTAAAAGGTCTTAAAAATAGAAAATATACAACATAAATAAATAAGGAATAATGGATTCACATATGGAAAAAAATTGGGTTAAAACAATCATAGGGACATTAAAGAAGGTCCAGATTAGGCTGGGCTGAGAAAAGCAGCGATGGTCTGTGGATCGTTAGAATAACTCCTTCAACAGCTTTGGTTAAGGAGATGATGCTGGATTTGATTAAGACTCAGAACTAGATGATACAGAAATTTAAGTTAAAATTAAAGGGAAAAAAAAAGGTTTTCCCTTTATTTCAACTTTCTGCTAATCAATCAAAAGTGAGAGGGTGGTAAACAAGAAAAAAAATAAATGAAATGTGTTTGAAAAGATGACAGATATTACAGGACAGCGAACAGTGCATTGTGTCTGCTAACATGAGTTTGCGACTCCATGGTTACCTCCTCCTGGCTAGTGCTCTGTTTTATGCTTTCCTTACCTTGTCATATCTTCCTAGGTCTACAGTTATACCGAACCCTTTTATGATTATGGATTAAACTTTGTCCTGTGAGATCGTTTTAAAATGCAGCTCTATCAAGTCAACAGGTTTATCCATGAACTTCCTCTAATGTTTCTTTCTCTTCATGATGTTGTTTGTTTGCTAACAAACTTTAGTAAAAAGCATCAGTGAATAACCGACACTCAGGTGAACTGTTGTTTAACAGGAAAATGTGCCTGCAGTGTATTTATTTAAGGGATATCTGAGTAAGTCAGTGGTTGTAACCTGATAAAAAAATCAAAATGGTAAAAATACTTTTAGATATACTGTGGAAACGGAGAAACTGTGTTTACATCACAAGCTATCTTTGAAAAATGGTATATCCGGCATTAGCTGCGTTTTGGCCAAATTTCAATCAGCACATCATTTGCTTGGCTTTTCAGTCTGAATTACTGGAGTCCTTCCAAAAACGCCAGCAGGACTTTTGAATTTAATTTGGCACCGATGCGTTTATTGAGTTTACCTTACTTTAATTAATTCGACTTGAAATGGCTTGTTTCTGCCAAAAAGGGCTCAGATGTTGTCTTTTTATGTTGAAATTCTGTCAAACTGATTTTTAAATTAATTTAAATGCATTTACACAATGCCACGAAGAACTGTACAACACCCTTCTGAGTTGTACTGTATTTAATAACTACAATTATCACCTGGTGGTTAAATGGAGACAGTTTAACCCCCAGACCTAACAGAGAATAAATAAATTGGAGATCAGCAAGTTAAAAGCAAACGCTGACAGACAAAATACATTCACCAAAACAATTTGATGAACTCTAGGAACATAATCTGTGGACTGATGAGATAAAAATGCATATGTTGAAAGGTGTGTTTCATGTTACATGTGGCTAAAGTTAGTAGGCCAACAGCTGAACATGGTGTTATTTAAGTTAACCGGAGCTGCCTTGCTACTATTAAAGAGATTATAAGTTCTACTGTCTCCCAAAGCATCCTGAAGGAAAATAAGCAGCAATAAGTAGATGACCTCAGACCAAGCCTACCCAGCTGGACCTTAAGCTCAACGCATTACAGCAAATCCAACATGAACATCACATTTGGACCTTAAACAGGTTTGTTGATGTACATGATGCATTACAGACTCAACCCCTTTATTGCAAACATTTTCTGCCTCCTCCGTCCCCCAAGAATTAGGAGTAAACTAGAAAAGCACTCAGAGAGCGCAGACCTCCACCAAGCAGCATGTTGGTTTGTTTGTTTGCAACTTTACAGAAAAAGTTATCAACGGATTTCCTTGAAAATTTTACCAAAGGCGCGTCATGGGCTAAGGACCAATCCATTAACTTTTGGTGCTGATCCAGATCAGGATACAGGAATTTTTTTAAAGCATTCTTTTACATTGTGAGATAGGGACATTTTATAAATTTTTGCAATAAAACTTATAAAAATGAGATAGAATGGCATGATAAAAACTTGGGGACATTAGGACCACAAATACTATAACTCAGGGTAGTTTGGTTGTTATCAAAGAAGTATTCTGGAACTGGTGATCCAGAATGGTGGAAAATAGTAGGAGAGTGGGATGATTAGCTTCTATGACTCTATATGAAGTTAGAGACATGAAACTAACACCAAATTGTAGCTGAAACTTTACTGATTCGGTAGAGTGTTTACAAGAATGACAAATCTTTAACGGTTTTGGAGTTAGATCCAGATGAAAACCGCCATTACGGGGAAATCGTTTCTGGTCAATAACTTTTGGAATTAAAATGGATCAAGTTGATTCCAAATGCAAGTGGTATGTTTTCATGTTCACGGAATCTGATATAGTGAAAACATAGTTATGCAGTTGATAGATAAATAATTATTGGTACAACAAAAACTATGATTTCCTCTGTGTTTTTTTCTTTGCTTGTCTGTTTTCAAAATAATTTGAAAAGTGTCGGGCAGATTTTGCTCAAATTTTCACAGAAGGGGCGTATTATAACCATTGAAAAATAATTGAATTTTGGTGATGATCCCGAAAACCGCCAGGGGGGGAGAGGATGTCAATGGTTATAATATGTCCCTTCTGTAAAAATTTGACTACAATCAGCTCGACACTTTTCAAATTATTTTAAAAACAAACAAACAAACAAACACATAAACGAGCTGCTTGGTGGAGGTCTGCACTCCCTGAGGGCTTTTCTAGTTTCTATATAGAACTGTGCATGATGGTCCAAGATTTTTTTGTGAAGGTAAAAAAAAATGCTATTATTAATGAACAAGCAGATGAATGTTGCTTAAACTGTATTTATTGAACGATTTTTGGAAAAATGAAAACAATAGAGAAAGAGACATGTTTAAAGGAGACGCAGGAAAAACGCTGCTCTAATAACACAATCGTGACTCATCAGCACCGATTTGAGATACAATAGAAATAACTAGAACCATCAGCTCTATGAGACAGAGTGAATGGATCATTTTGTTTATAATGTTGCATCAGGTTACATCGCTCCATCAGGTTACTATTCAGAAATTCAAAAACAGTAAGGAAATGCTTTGAGATGCTGTATATTTGAACATAAAAATGATTGCAAGACTATTTACTATGGAGAAAATACTCGAGAAATGATACAGGATGCTCTGGTTTTACACATTACAGCAAAACTGGAACTACTGTTCTTCTGTTATACTATTAATGAGGAAGACATTTGTGCTGCTTTTAGATTTTTTTAACCCCTTAAGGGAAAGTTGATCATTTATCATATGAGCAACAACAAAAATGTTTTACCGTTAAGACAGTTGTGTTAAATCTATCCATGGTAATCGTTTTTCCTCACCTGGACTTTCTGCTGTTTGCAGCTTCCGTCTCCATAACGACCAGGTGCGATCTCGGGAAACAGCCAACAGGAGCTTTGCGTCAGGTGAAAAGGCCATCTGGGTGACTGTGAGGGTGTGAAATGGTAACGCCTGCAGCTGACGCCATGTGGCTGTACTCCACAGCAGAATGGCAGCATGCTCAGCTTTAGAGGCCTAAGTGAGAGCAGAGGACGTCATCTCATATATGTTCAGTGAATCAGTGTAAAAAAATTCACAATCTTAGATAGAGCAACATTTTTATTTTTAATGGAAGTCTATTCTTTACACCAGCTAATTTTATATTGTTTTTACTATCCTAAGAATGTCACTTTTCAGTTGATTTGTGTGAGATCAGATATTAGCACCACAGCTTTGCAGAAGGATTAGTTACGCCCAAAACAAGGCAGAATCAAACCATCTGGTCACAGAAAGATTTGGAACATATTGTAAAGGATGGAATAAATAATACAGCATTCATTCCCTTATATAAAGCTACAGATTAAACTGCATGATTTATGTTTGCATGTTTGTACGCACATTAAATAATAATGTGACTGAACTTTTGAAGTTAGACGCATGACGAGTGACCATTCTACTGCAGGATACAGTTTACTGATCTTTAAATGATCTCGTGTCTATAAACAACCTTCAATACAGTTTATAAACAGCCTTTAACATTAAGACGGTTTTACGGACCATCTATAAATATCAAACTATCAACACATCCCCCAGATAAATTCAGGCATTTGTTACTTCCAATGCTAAAAATACTTATCGATTATCTTTATCTGTGATAAACAACTGTGGCCGATCCTGTTTAACTTGACCGTTTCTCATGTAGGTCTGCAATAGTGGAATATAACAAGCATTAGTTAATTATCTCTATCAGGGGCAAAGGCCTTGTTTTAATGGATGCCTGTGTGAACATTTACTAATTCTTGTCCAAAAAAATGTATATTTTTATCCAACTTAAGAGTTTTGGACTAAGATTGAAGCTGCCATGGCTAACATTGCTCAAACAAATAAAGGTTTTTAGGTATTTAGCCTAGCAAATATAGATCCATACCTTAAACTTTTATTTCCTAAAAGGCTGTTAAGTTTTTTAAACATATGATGCTCCAAACAGTCAAGGCTTGCAGCAGATTATATTTGATTTATCCTTCTTGTCACTATATGTGCTGAATAAGCCACACCTTACTGAAAGCGAATACTTCACTCAGCAAGGGTGTCCTGTCTAAAACATAACTGTGATCCCCTTTGCTTTTCATTGCAAGTGAACAGCCCAGTGAAACTTTCCCTTTGCATTTAACTCCTCCCTTAGGGAGCAGTGAGCCGTTTGGAGTATTAAGGTTTTGCTCTGGGATCCAGAGTGACAATCTGAGGATTGAACTGGCCTCTGTGAGACTTTAATCCCCTTTCTTCTAACAACTAGGCCACCAGTCCCCTGAGAAATGCAAACTAGTACTGTTTAATTTGTTGATCTGAGTAGGATTGGACATTTAAATGATTAATCATGGTCATGGTCTTATTTCTCTGAGCATAGGAACCAATGAAAATGTGACACTTTGTTCAACAGTATTAATATTTTTTAGTTTTATTTGTTATATTGGGTATATTTTCTTAATGATAAACAGGGTATATTGTTATAACGTTCCAATATGATTATTGAACAACTCGTCTATCAAGATATAATAATATGATAGTAGCCACAAGAAACAGGTAAGTTCAGAAATCCTCCAAAATAGGTTAAAAAAAAAAAATTTAATAATTGTATTTGCTCTTATTTAGAGCAGTTAAAAAGGATAATCTACCAGTAATATTAGTATTTTTGTGCTTAAAAAAGATAATTCGATATTAGGTTCCTAATATAAGAAGAGTTGTTTTCTTATTTTAAATGAAAATAATAATCTTCATCTTTTGCAGGTTCCACAATTAGCTCTTCAAGTTTTCAGATTTGAATGTTTCTAATAGCTGTAAGTTGAACTGTGTTGGACAAAAGCCGAGTAGATGCAGCAGGTTGTCTGCTAACATATGGTGGCTGGCAGCGGTGTTTCACAGACAACCACTGAGCTGAGATTTAAAAGGATATAAGTAAGAAAATGTTTCACATTGTAAAAGAGGGCTTTATGGCACAGGAAGTGAGAAAACATATTCCTGATGATAACCACCTGTGTGTGTTTCTCAACAGAACAGAGGTCAGGGCACAGCATGCTGTACAGAGCTTAATTTGTTTCACAGACTAAAACGAAGCATGTGTGTCATAAGAGAGCATTTCCTCTCTGATCTTCAACTGAAACACAGAGGAGCCTCATGTAATGCAGACTGTGTATCAGTCTGTTTCTCCAAAACTGACCTTGCATGCTGATGCCACTAAGGTTTTGGTGCTGTCAGAGGCCACGCAGAAAATCTCAAACCCATGGCCATACCTGGAAAAAAAACAGAGAAGAGATCAATTCTTAACAGCACTAAAAGATGCATGAGGGGAGGCGGATGATAGGAAACAAAACTGAAAAAAAATATATCTGATTTGCTCTAAACTCCAGCTTTAAAACTCTGAGCACCAACAAAAATTACAGAGTAAAATAAATAGATAAAAAAAGATTTGCGATGACCAGGTCTTTCTTCTGACTCATGACAAATGGAGCGGCCAGTCACTCAAAGTCTAATCGTTTTCAGCTCCCCATCACCCGGTCATTTCAAAATGTCACCCAACTAAAAATCACAGTCTGCAGCTCACTAGGACAAAAAAAACCCCATCTTTTTCTACCAGGAAGCTTTTAAACACGACAGTAATTTGGCCACAACGATGAGAGCATTATTTATGCCACAAAAATAATGTGACCACTTACTCATTTTAATGTTTCTATTATACTCTAAATGATTCAAGAGGTGCAGCCAAATGGAGGCAGAAAAAATGCTTTTCAACACAGACGATGTCCACACCTCGAATAAAAGGCTGCGCCATACGTCATGTTTATGGCAGATTGACTAGTAAATGGATTTAGCATTGGCAACAAATGGAGGCAATATATTTATCCTAGAGAGGAGGCTCATGGGATGGCAGAAGGTAGGATTCTGATTGGCTGATTGGGAGAGAGGGGGACAACAATGATGAGCCTCTAGAAATTAATCCTGAGTTGCAATAAATGATTTATGAAAAACAAAGACAAAAGTGGCTAAGAGCCACTCTCTCATGGAGGGTGTTGAAGATTTTTTTAAAAACACTAAAATCATTTCTTAATTATTTCCGTTTACACCACCTCACACCAAGGACTAAAAAAACATATCTTATTTAATCTTGTAAATCTTTGTTAAAATTATTCATATTTCTAGAGGAATTCTCACACTGATGATCTATAAAATAGACGGTGACAAAAATAATTCAAATGCATACATCAGTACAGTAAGACATTAGTGTACTGGTTCCATTATCACCCAACAGAAAAAATTGCTCTACCACAGTTATAACAAGAAGCCTTGGTGAATCTTTCCAAACGAAATCAGATAATGAAGTTTAAGCTTGGAAAGTTCAGTTTGGGCAACTGGAAGTGAAGTTTTCCAGAGGGAGTTTCACCTCTAATCCAAGAGGCTTCTTCTGTTTTAACTGATGCTAAGGAATACTGAGATTAATATACTGTGGGTATAAAAAAAAAAAAAAATAGACGACGGCAAAAAACAAAACAAAGTTGGCCCTGGTCGCTACGGGATGGGCCATAGAATCAGAATCAGAATCAGAATAGGGTTTATTGCCATTGTTAGTGAAGGAGTTCACAAACTAGGAATTTTTTAT
>JAUZNJ010040654.1:0-10293 GCA_034780135.1 Jordanella pulchra | reverse complement strand
TACACGTCCAGTTGCCTAAACTGAACTTTCCTAGCTTGACCATGACCTGGATGACTGAGAACCTTCACCGATATGTTGGGCCACCATGAACTAAAGTTCCAGGGCCATTTTTTTGGCCCCACTCTAGCCATCCACCTAACTTTAGTGTCGTTTGTTCTTAACAACTATTTTATTAATTTCTGGCCTCTGAACTGCATTAAATTATGTTTTTCCTCCTTTGTCCAGTAGGTGGCACTGTGCTTTATATTTTAAGAAACATCTCATTTTCCTCTTCAAAAATATAGAATAAAATACAAATAAGTGAGAGTGACTTAAGGAGATAAAGCTGCTATCAACACATTAATTAGAATGTAAACATCTAAGATAAACTATTTGTTTTTCAGTTGGTGGTAAAGAGAATCTGCGGCCGTATTGGCAGAAATACCTGTCCAAAGCTCTGCTCCTGGTGTTTGCCGTCGACTCTTCAGACCCAGAACGGTTTCCTGTCGCAAAGGAACATTTACACGAAGTCCTGAAGCTTGATCCCAACCTGCCTTTAATGGTATTGGCCAACAAACAGGTGAGAGGGAACCGAAGAACATCCAGACTTTTTTTTCCATTAACAAACTATTAAAGCTGCTTTATGGTCATGTTGAATTTAAGTTCATTTCAGCCAGATGTGACCTCCTGGTTGTCTTTGTTTCCAGGATCTTCCAAGTTCCTGCACCATCACTGACCTGCATGACGCGCTGTCCCTGTCTGACGCAGGACACCGCGCTTTGTTCCTCATCGGGACCTATGTGAACAAGGGAGACTCAGAGCTCAGCTCAGGGGTCCAGGATGCTCGGGACCTGATCTTCCAGATAGTTTCTAGCAGCAGTTTCAATGCGGTTTAGAATAAATCTAGCTCACTTGTATTAAAGCCGTTACACTTTTCACTTTGCTCTTGTAGAAACAGCTTCAACAATCTGTTTTACTTTTTGTCTTAGAAAGAAACCATTGACTTTTTATTTAAAGCTAAGGGAGGACGTTAAAGGTTTTGCTTTATCTCGTATTCTTTGTTACATACTTCGGGCTAAATTGTAAAAAAAAACCCAATAAACTTTTCTGTTTATTTTCACCAAAGCTTGAAGGGAGTTTGGTTTTCAAGTTATTAAAAAGGTGAATGTTGTTTGTAATTTACCCATTTGATTTACTGTTTCAAAAACTGAGCTACACTATGGGGAAAAAAATGTACAAAATGCATCTTTTTTTACTCTTGAAAATAAATTGTTTCTACAAACCTTTCCATGTATTTTTTTAATGTGTTATGGATTTTGAAATTCTCCACATTTCTAACTAAAAAACTTTCTGTAGTTTTTTTTGTAACCTATAAACTGTGTTTATCTTTTATAGAATAAACTTCAACAGTGGCTTGTTGGTAAAACAGGAGCAGCATATATTAAGGGTAAGCACTTCAACACAGCTTATCTGGGGCTCAGTTTAAATCCATGAAATTATAGCCCCTAGTTCCTGTTTCTTTTCCTTTCATGGGATCAAGAGTGAGGCTGAATCTGAGAGTGCTGTATTTGGTCTCTTTAGTCAAAGAGGAAGTGTGTCAGCGGTCGCTTTAATAAGTGCAGGGTAGTAGCTAGATTGAGGTCAGAGGTGGCGACCCCTACTGGGTGACTTGTTCCCATGTGGATATACTTCATCAGCTCTGGAACAAGCAGTTCCCTTTTAAACCACGGGGTGGCGGCAGCGATACTATAAGTGTAATTTACTATGTAGTTTGACCATTAAAGGTTAGTCTATTAACCATAAAATGAAAAATAGAGATATGTATTTTTCATATTAATATACTAACATTAAAAATGGCAAATAATTGCTGCTCTTTTCAGAGTAGTTTTTGTGTTTTATGGGGAAAGCAATGGTATGTGTCAGCAAGTCATCTAGGAGTCTCAAGACCATCCTACCATCATGTGAAAGAATAACCTAAATGTTCTCTAGTATTATTTCTTCCTTCTGATGCCTTCCTCTTTTTCTCAAACAATTTGCTTTTTGCAATTTTCTGCCACTTTCAAAGTATAGGATAAGCGCTGTGGAGCTACAATGAATACATGAAATGCACAACAAGCGCACATCCAAAATATCAACTACACTTTTAAGATGGGATAGACCTGTGAGCTTGTGCATATCTTTATTACTAAGGCCTTTAAGAAACTACAGTCTGTCTTCTGTGATTTATTTGGAAAACATGAATATTGTGCACATTCATTTTGCTGTTGGTACAGCATAATTAGTGTAGATTTACTCTGAACCAGTCCTGCAGCTTATGCTTTTATGGCCAAACCTCTGTGCACGTAGGTCTCTGCATGGTCATCTCTATGAAAATTGTCTGTCTGCACCACGGCAGGGAAAGTTTTTTTTTGTATGGCACAATTCAGATTGAATGGGTTATGAGACAGAGACAGGTAGGGCTTCTACTCCCTCTAGTGTTATAAAAGCACTAACACCATAAAATGGATCTAATCATTATTGCTCTTTTGCTTCCTCAAAAAGAAGACTTTTTGTTTCAGTGTTTTATACAGAAAGTTTAATCTGCTGCTCCACTTCTGATCTTTGGTAAACAACGACTTGAATACTGACTCTGTTGTATCTTCGACCTCCTTTATCACGTTGTAACATGTTTGCTGATGGTATGATTTTCTCTTTTTCTAAAGATAGTCTTTCATCAATGCACACTTCCCGCAAGGTTTCTACTTTTCCTGTCAGTCCGAAGGATTCTCCTAACAGCTTTAGGATTATTAAGATGTCCTTTATGTCTCTCCTATGAATATAAATACCCTGATTTCTTAGCTGTTCTTGTTGTTTACATCAGGGCATGATGGGTGTTTTTTTCAAGGTCTTTTAGCCTACATCATGTTGGAGTGAGAGTTCTATTTAAATTTAAATCTTAACTAAAGTATTAATAGTTTTATTTACCTTACTGCCTGCGTTTATCATGTTTTTATATTTGCTTGACTGTCATTCTGCTTTTATTTTGCGTTTCTTTGACTTTTTAGTTCATGTAAAGCACTTTGAATTGTCTTTGTGCTGATTTGTGCTATATAAATAAACTTACCTTGCCTTACGATACTGCAGGTCAGGCGGAAGAAGCTAGAATTTTTTTTATGGTAATGATTTCTAAAAAAAAGTGCAGTGGTAAAAATTTATTGAATAAATGAAACATTTTTAATGTATTCAGAGCAATATAAATATAGAATGATGTTACACAGTTCAACTTAAAACAATAGTACTTTAAATGTGGTATATTTTTATTCAAAGAAAATTAACCTTTGTGTTATTGCACACAAAAAGCAAGAAAAAAGATGTATGTGTGTATTTACGTACCCCGTACAAGGTTGTGCATAGTGCAGCCTAATTGGGGAATCTCTCTTTTGTTTTCCATTGAGTTTCATTGTTTATTGGTCAAATTAATTAATGTCAGAAAATGTTCTGTAGATCCAGATGTTTGCTGATGTTTAGGACAATCTTCTTAAAGTAAAAGGTGACCAGCCTAACGTGTTGCCTGACCCATTTGTATCACTTTCAGCATCCTTGAGACGATGAGGTAGTTGTGTTAACCGAGCTGACTCCTGTTTCATGGACTCATTAGCTGGTTGCTAGGGACTCATGATTGCCTAGCAACAGTAGCAGATTATTGTTACACCTTCTATGGGCATCAGGCTGATTCATCCAGTTGAGGCGATGAGGATGGTGTCTGGAAAACAAGGTGAGTTTATTGTTTCTTGGTTACATCTTCTAAATTTTTGCATTTTAATAATTCTAATGTATTTGAACCTACAGGAGTCCGGCCGAGATTTGGTCCTTCCAAGAGGTGCTGTTATGTTACTGTTCATGCATCTATGAATTTGTCATAACTTATGTGGTAAAGGTAGTTACTGAATGCTAAGCTTCATCCTAAGGTCGTCCAAAGACCCTCGATTTAATGTTGACTCATGTCTGGTGGATGTTGTATGATTTGGCAGAATCTTGGAGCTGGCACAGCATAAAACCTCAAAAACAATCTGGGCGACGACTCCCTGGTGAGCATCTGAGGCTTTTCTTTCAGAAAACCGTGGAAAGCCCCGCAGTTACCTCTGCTGATCTGCTTTAGAGCTTAAAAATGTTCTAACCTTAAACTGCATCCAAGAAAAAGCTAAAGTCACTGTGGTTTTTGATACATACTCTCTAAATGCATTTTCTACAAACTATTTAACCACACTTTTAAATCTTAAATGGCAGTGTTCACCTCTGTGGTGTATTTTGTTTTATTTTGGAAACGTTTTCTTCCCCTTTCAATCAGTGAGAAGCTGAGCTGGGGCAACCAGGAACCGATATGGCCTATCTCCTATTCTGCACTCAGAGCTACTCCTAGTACAAGAATCCAATATCTGGCCCGGGACAAAAGAGACTTCTCAGCAAGGGAGGACCTCCGGAGGCAAGAGCAGCACCTGCAGCATTATTGATGACTGGCTGAAAAGGCTTGAGAGGGAAGACTGATTGTGTTTTGCTTAGAGGCTTTCAATGCAGTGATGAATCAACATATTTGTGTGGGAGTTTTCACAAAGTGGATACAAGAGGCTGCAAAGTGTTGTTTAGGACTGACGCCAGATCTGAAGGGATCTCCCTTGAGAGCTCTCAGGATCAATCAGATGGTGATAAAGGAGGATTGTGGGTAGTTTGTAACACTGCCTCAGCAATATTTAGTGTAATTCAATCAGCGGCCCTCACAGGAAGGGCCCCTGATAATCATAATTATACTGTAGCACAAGATAATAGGAGCCAACAGCTGGTTTGGCTTTGTGTTAGGAGAAATACACTGAAGATAGTTTTCTCCTCTGTTCCTCTGAGAATTATTTTTGAGTGTCTTGTTTCTGATATTACAAATTATGCCTCTTCTAGAGAGCACATAGTTTTACACCCACTTGACCTGATTTATAGGGAATAGGTTCAGTAGCCCACATATAGGTTCAAATAAACATGTGACCTCCTGCCATTTTTATTTAAAGGCTTCTTACCAATTTTAATTTTTACTTAGATTTTTTTGCTAGTGTTACCCCAAAAAACTATAAACTCTCATTGCTAGTATCCCCTACAGCTAAAAAGGTCCAAATAATTGTCATACTTTGGAGATCCAATGGAATATAAATAGATTTTACTAAAATTTCTGATTCCACAACATTTGGGGGAAAACAGTGATGGAATCACAAAACTCATAGGCAGTTCATTCACTAAAAGAAATCCAGCAAAAAAACATTGTAGTAATCAGTAACAGTCACTTTATCAGCTCAAACAGAGGGGAAAAATATGGAATCAGTCTGGAAATGTTCATTCTCCTTTTTTGACAAACTTAAACAACTCTACAGCTTCAGAATCTGGTGCTTCCATTATTTTTTTCCAGATACATATTATAGAGACCTTATGGAAATCATTTTTTTCATTCTATTTCAAAAATATATATAAAAAAATTCTCAGTTATCTACAGAGAAAGAATAAACTGCATTCATATACACTGAAAAAAAATACATTTGCCAATATCTTTTTTAAGTATACAAAAAATATAAAAAGAAAATCTAAAAATATCGGTACTTTAAGTGAAAAAAGGAAAATCCCTGATAAGACATGTTTCCAATTAATTAAAGTAAAAAAAACAAACAATAAACACAAGGTAGTGGAAAGAAGCTGAGTGTAAATAGGATTTTTTTTAGTCTGAAGAGAACGCAGGTCCTGGTGAAGTGAAAAAGGTGCTGTACTTTTTTTATTTAGGATTAAATGTCACAAATATTTGTGAGTCAGTGAATTAAATCAACCTTCTGTTGAATTATCAGCAGAATAAATTCCCCGTTTACTCTTGTCTTGTTTTTTGACAGAAAAAAAACGAGACTAGCCATTCATTTTATTTATATTTATTTTTTTTACTTTTATGTTAAAATGAAACATTAGGTTAGTATTTCTATTTCATGTGTCAATTTAATTCTCCCTAATGGGTTCAGATGGTTTCTCACTTATAGTTGCATCAACCAGGAGTTACAGTTCACCATTGTTCAGTTTCCGTCCATCTTCTTCCTTCTGGGCCTTTTTGTTTGAGACACACAACATAAAATATCTTTCTTTTTCCTGTAGGAAACAGGTGGAGGAGGAGACAGCATGCTCCTTCAGGAAAACCAAGCATCCTTCCTCCAAGGCGTCTCAGTATGAAAACACTCTGCGGTTGTCAGCTCCCAAAATCAGGAGCCGTGGTCCTCAGGAACCGGGGTAAAGACGTCAAAGGAATCGCTGTCACTGATCCAGCTCACGTGTTGCAAGTTAAGGAGCTCTAAACATTAGAAGAGTAATTAAAACAGCTTCTTAAATAGTAGAACAAGAAATCTTAGTGAAACAAAGCACAGTTTTAATACTATTTAGCTTTAAGATTTCCTTATATTATAGATTCAGTACAACTGTTGTGGATGTTTTATATGACAGACATGAAATTAATTATTAGGGAGGAATGGAGTAAGTTTATAATGGTTTAATGGTAAAACAAACAGCACAATTAAAAAGTAGGCCTATTCATATTCTGTTCTTGTTTTTAAATATTTTCCTTTTCCCCAAATCATCATTATTTGCTGCATCCTAACAACAAATACTATAATATTAGTGTAAAAATATTGGGTTAAGCATATGGAGCCTCCATAGTCTGCATGGATTGAAAATACAAAAAAAAAAAAAATTAATAGGGCTTTTAATTAGTATTTAGTATTTATAGTTTTTTGGGACCAACTCTTGAAGACTTGTACTCGTCGTCTCCCGCTCTACCCAGGACAGGGTCGCAGGGGCAGCAGTATCAGCAGAGACTCCCAGACTTCCCAGCAGAGAAAGATCATTTTGGATGCTTGTTTCCAGGATCTCTTTCTTTCGGTCATGATTCAGATTCCATGACCATAGGTGAGGGCACACAAAGCACCACAACGGACGGCCATTAGTCTTTTTCCATGGCCTCCCTGAATTCCTCCTAGGCCCGAAATTTAGCCTCTGCAACTGCCCGGGCAGCGGCATGCTTGTCCTCGCAATACGTGGTTGCTGCTTCAGGATTCCCACAAGCCAGGCTCAATAAGGCTAATTTATCCGTTTGACGGCATCCCTAACTGCTAGTGTCCAACTCTGGGGATTGCGGCCGCGACAGGCACCGCTGACCTTACGGCTACAGTTAGGGTTTGGCTGCATCAACAGTGGAGGCAGAGAACTCGACCACTCGGACCCCATGTCTGCAGCCTCCCCCAGAATCTTGGAGAAGCTCTCCCAGAGGTGGGATCTGAACACGTCCGTGACCGAGGGCTCAACCAGATGTTCCCAGACAACCCTGTCTGTCCGGCCTCCTCATCTTCCAGTGTATCCACCTAACCACCAGGGGGTGATTGGTGGACAGCGCCGCCCCTCTCTTCACCCGAGTAGCCATGCGGCCGAGGGTCAGAAGATACGACTAGAAGAGTTGATCATCAACCTCCAGCCTAAGGTGTCCTGGTGCCAAGTGCCCCGATGGACATCTTATCATTAAACATGGTGTTTATTATGGACAATCCTTGACTTGCAAAGAAGCCCGGTAATGAAACACCACTCGGGTTCAGAGCTGGGGTTCCCTTCCTCCCAATCATGCTCCAGGTATCACTATCGTTTCCCACATGGGCGTTGAAGTCCCCCAGCAGGATGATGGAATGCCCCAGGGAGGGTGCATATAGTCCAAAATGCATTGATAGGCTAAACCCTTCAACTTAAACTAAAGAGACTGATGTGGTGACATGCTCCCCATCTACAATGAGAGGTTTTTGTAATAATAACTCGGATCAATAGAGAGATTTTGAGGGACATGGATATAAAGCGCTCTATTTTAGGAGAAAGGTCAAATTTGAGTGTGCTACAGTTTTATTTAACTTTGCTTCACTTATACTCATGAGCTATGCAACAGAAGCACCTATAAATATATATATAGAGAGAGAGATCAAATACCCAAAGATCAAAGATCAAGATCAAAACCAGAGTCTTGATTTTAATCACAGTCTAATTCAACATATCATATTATTTAAACATGAAAACACAAAGAAAAGGCTCGGATTCAAAGTCCAACACCAATGTTTGGACATCTGTTTTTTCAGTATCAGACGGCAGGATTAGGAACAATGGAGCTTATTGTCCACAGTTCAGGACCCCCGTGATGTTCATGGAACAACCTCGGAAGTCTTTTTATAAATTATGAACTGGAGCTGAAAACATTAGATACTGAGGTTGGAGGAGACAGAAGATTGTGTTTATATTTTAAATTTGCTGAATAAAATGTACTCTTTGTTAAAATGTTGTCACTTCTAATAGAGAGAAAAGTGAAATAGAGAAAACACACTGAAGATAACATAAATATATTCTACAGTAATATAATATGCCTGGAAAAAATGCATCAGGGGTTTAAGCAAGAGTAATTAAACTAGATATAAAATACTAGGAGAAACCTCACTGGAACTGTAGGTGAGTGTGAAGGGGTTAAAGAGAAATATTATGAAAGAAATAAAGCTATCAGGACATTATGCAAGGTTTATTCTAGGCGAGATTTTAAAAAAGTGTTCCTCATTGTCCCTCAGGCCTCTTCACACACCCCAGTGTGAGAATAGCTGTCCTATTTGGCACGTTGATCCCAGAATGAGAAATGTTGTCATCACTGCTCGATTGCTGCAGCTCTCACAACCAAAACAGACCCATCCTGACTACTGCAGCAATAGGGAGGTAAGTTACTTCAACTTAACTTGGTTGTTCCTGTAGAGAAACTTTACATTACCTCAGGTAAAAAACAAAACAAAAAATCTGTAAGAACTGTTGAGTGAAACCTTGTTCTGCTGCATCATTTTGTTTTTGCTACTTAAATAGTTCAAATAATGATTTTGAAAAGTGTTATATGCTAATTTCTTACCATTTGAATGACTTTTCCATTGATTTTTCCATCTTTTTCCCCAGAGTGCAGCTTCTATTGTCTCCTTTGCTTCCAGAGCAGCTCAGATATCTCAGAGACTCACCCAGTTGTCATTACCTAAAGTAAAGCAGAGCAACGTCTGCTACCAGCTGGGACACCTTGAGGACACAATATGGACTGTAAGAATACCTTCAACCACAATAATCAACCTGTTACTTCTTTAAGAAATATTCTATAAAAATAAAAAAAAACATCATTTATATTATAAGATATAAAACATTCTTTTAAAGGAGGCATTTTTACAAACCCTAAACCATCGACCAGCATTAGCAAAGAATATCTCTGCTTTATCAACAATCTAGTTTCATTTTTATTACTCCTAAGCAGAGTATGCTTTTTAAAAATCCAACCTTTTCTCAGTTTTTTTTTTTTTTACTTTTAATTTCAATCAGGTCTCCAGAGCAGCAAAAAAGGCCTCAGCAAGTGTTCGTGTTGAGCAGCTGGCAGCTCCAAAGCAGCTTCACAAGGACTATATTTCTCCACGAGAGCCAGTGTGGAGCCCGAAAAATGCAAAGAATAACTGAGCTTTTGTTGAAATAATTCACAAACTCACTCCTTTATAGTTATTTCCCCCTGAGTTTTACACCAAATTTGAACATTTTTTCAATAACTCATATGTTTAACCTCCACTTTGTATTTCTTAAATACATGTTTTGCTGTGAAAAAGTTTTCTTTTCTTACAGATTTTTCATGTTGATGATATGTCCCACTTAGATGTTTCATATCATCAAGCACATTTTAGAATTAAACAAAGATAACCCCAGTAATTACAAACATACCAAAAATGTATTTGCATCCTTAAAATAGTCTTTTTATAAAACCTTTTTATATCACAGTTTTAGAAAGGTGACCCTATATCTCCTCTCATCCATTTTTTTGTTTTGTTCTGGGGTTGAAGCTTTAAATTGTTGTCATACTGAAAAATTTGGCTACTTTAAACCTCTGAGCTTCATGCTCATCCTGAGGGGTTTTCTTTCTCTGGGTGTCCTTGAGCTGGAAACATTGATCCATGTGGTTTTTCCCCACCGCTGAGCTGGATTCTAATTTTTTTTATCACAACCACACGTTTCAGACTTTGCAAACTCTTACAGTGGTTTCTTCTGAGTATTTTTACAGTCAATGGACTGTTTTACCGTTTATTAAAAATGGAAAAAGTAAATTTACAAAACATAAATACATTTGTGGGGATAAGTCATTGTTTATCCAGGACACGTTTTTTTTTTTTTTTTTTTTTGAGCTTTTTACAGCACTAGTGGCTCGTTTTTCTGACAGTAGGCTGACAGGAAAGTGGGTAT
>JAUZNJ010040653.1:0-10293 GCA_034780135.1 Jordanella pulchra | reverse complement strand
TCTACATATATATAGATATATAGATATATATATATATATATATATATATAGATATATATATTTATGTGTGTGTGTGTGTGTGTGCTACCTATTTGTTACCTGGTGGAGATAATTTTCTAACCTGGCTTAAGCCAGATTGATACAACGTAGAAATTAAATTGAACCACACATATTGATCTGGAAAGCCTTATGTAAAATTGTTTTTAAAAGGGAGGGACATTCAGTACAATTCTTCGAGCTCATTGGGTACCTGCCTCCCATGAGGAGTTTTTACCCAATCACAGCAGCAGTAGCAGCTTCATCAAGAGACTGAAAATCAAATTTTTACCAAATCCGGTCAGAGGAAACATGCAAACATCGTCCCATCCACAAAGGCAAAAACCATGTTGTTTTGTTTGTTTTTCACAAAGAAATAGGGGGTATTCCAGCAAAAACTGGTACATGTTCGTTTTTCATCAGTCTTCTGCCTCTGGTTGATGTAATATGTCACTGCATTTCATTGGTCCAAAACATCTCTGTATCGAGACTAACATATCTGCTGGCTCATGGGATGATGTATTTTCGTGAGTTTCTGAATTCACAAACCTTGCAACAAATTATCTTGATTGCAAGGTAAATTATTTCCCAGAAGTGTGCTACATTCTGGGGAATTATAGGTGCTAGTGGGAACCAATAACTGGTCCCCATGAGGAGAAGTTCTATTCTTGGGGTGGGGGTTTGGTTTAGACTAAGGTGTAAATTGAGTTTAGGTTAGGTTTAGGGTTAGGTATGGTTATGGTAATCTGGGTCAGGCCATAGAATCTGAATGCAATATGAATAGAAGTCAATGGAAAGTATGACTAAACATGTGAGTGTGGGGGAGTGTGTATTTACCGTTGTCCCTTAAATTAAAATTGTTCCATATTTACTGTAACCAGAAGGAACCTGAAGCTGTGCAATGTGAGGAGACTGAGAGAGAAACTGTATGTAGAAGCCTTATTTTGGAGTACTTTAAGAAGCGCAGTATGCAATGGTCCACAGTACAAGTTATTATTATCAAATTATTTACACCTACTGGGGCTCATCTCGAGCTTGCGGAGCAAATGGCAAGGCAAGACATCTACCAACACTTCTCCCCCTCCCCGACCTCTCAACAATTTACAGCTTGGTCCATAGTGATAAAAAACAACAAATTTGTTTGCTAATTTGCTAATTCACCCAGGCAAAAATACTGGTTAAAGAGTAAATTAAAAGGGATTCTTTACTGCAGTCTGGTTCTCCACCTCAGGCAACAGTACATGCAAAAATCTCACTCCAGCAGGGGGTCTGGATCCTGTGTTTGTTAGGCCGCTTGGAGGAACTCTGTTGGTAACTGGGGTTTTGGGGACTGCTGTTTGCTACTTTCTTTTAGTTGTCCACCAGAAGGAGCCTGGGAACCACAATTACCTGGAGGATTGGCCTGACTCCTGAACCTTCACACACCTGTAGCTGCTTGTTAGCTGCAATCAGTGTTGAGTTTAAGAGTCAGCGCTGGCTTTTAGCTCAAAGATTCTCAGAACTGTGGGATGCAGGCTCTTCGCCAGCGAAGTTGAACCGCAGCTTTCAAGACTGAAGGTCTAAGGCAAGAGGGCATGCACTTCCTGTGGTCAGCTTTAAAAAGCCACTGTCCCAGGATTTGATGTCAGAACGATGGGCTACAGCTAAAGTAAGTGTCATTCGTAGTGAGTACTTTGAGCAGCGTTTTTGCCCAAAACTTTTTTTACTCTTATTAATTTCTTGAATGACTACTTTTTAATTTTACTTAAGTAAAAATATACTGTATAATGAAGCGTTACTCTTACTTGAAAAGATTTTTTTTTAAGTACTCTACCCACCTCTGCATAAGTAGTGTAAGACAGTGTTGTAAATTATGTTTTTACATTGAAAAATAGTGCTCTCAATTAATGACAATCAATGAAAATCGAAAGCTTTTGTGAAGCCACTGTCATTTATTGCTGTGGGAGGATCTGTGGAAGGTGTTTTACACTAAGTTATTCAAATGAAAACATTTTGTTACTTTCAAGCTGGCTGATTGAATGTGACACATTTTACAAACTATTTTTCCTCTATTTGCTCTTTGCAGAGTGTAAATATTCAATGTTTTTTTCTTGTACTTGATATTGTGAGGGAGCTTAGACTCAACTTTTTCAGGGGCAGTAAATAACTCAAAATCTACCTATCTACATACCTATCTAGCTGCCTGCCTGCCTGTTTGTCTGTCTCTGAAATATGTTGTTATCCACAAATTAGAAATATTTTAATCCTTGCAAGATAGCAGACTGTCATGGCGCTTTGCAAATGGATGACCAGCCTTCTGTATAAATTCCTACAAAATTATTTGCATATAAATGTGTATCAGATTATTAGTAATAATAGTAATAAGTAATAATACCCCAATAATAACATATTTGTCATCGATTTTACACAATATCCTTTTAACTTTTGGGTCTTTGCTTTAAATAATAGTAGCATTCTGCTGCAGATCTTAGTGAACTTTTGTGTTAAACTTTCTAACACTTCTGCACCTGTGTCTGCCTGCACTGTTCAGTGGTCTGAGTTTATCTCTCACTTGCAGCAGTACTAACACAAAGCAGGAGTGAAGCCTCTTGTCCCGCTTTGTGCGATGACCTTAGTTAAAAATCCCTTGGTGTGCTGAGCAATCAAATCAATATGGCTCACATAACTTAATGTTATTCCAAATGCCTGTGTTGTTTCTACTGAGATTTCCCCGTGAGGGTATATGCTCAACTTTACTCATATTTTATCTGTTCATTTTTAACAGAGCAGCTCTCACAGTGCCAGAAGCAGTGTTGCAATCTTGGGATGCTTTTGGCTGTAATTTTGTCAGAGTAGTTTGCAAAGTTAAGTATTTTAATGGAAGTTGGCGTATGTTGGTCCTTACACTTTAAAAGTGAAGAGAGGTTTCTGTGAGGGACTTCTCACCTCCTCATCTAATCAACACTGGCTCATTTCAGCCAGAGTGACAGCTGAACAGACCTTGCCAATGTGCTGTTTCACTACAGAGAGATAACGCAAAGGGGCATCCTTGGCTCACAAGGCACAGGAGAAATGTGAAATTACCCACACCAGCTGCCCATGGTCTTTGCCACACTAGCTTTCAAGATAATGAATTCCTGCAGGCAGACTGGAGGAAGCACTACTTCACCACACTGCACAGCTGCAGCCCTGCACCAGCAGAAGCATTTCTGAACACACTCATTTGACATAGGTGCTGAAAAACTTAATCATTTGGCCACAGTTCTTCAGAACAACCTTATAAAAGAAATTGAAATTAGGAAGGAAAAATATTAAATGAAGTATTAGCAAAATGCGGTAAGGAGACACCTTATTATCTTTGATTATGACAATCCATACAAATCTGTCTTCACCTCAGTAAACTAAGAGGTAGACAGGCTTTCATACAAATTATAAAGCCTGTACGATCTCAAAGTATGGCTAATCCATAACTTCAAATTTTGCAACAAAATATGGGAGAACACTGTGATTATTTTTACTTACTTTCCTGCCATTCAACTCTACAATATTTGGAGATCAGTACGCATCCCCTTAACGGCAATAACTACAAAGTCACTTACTCTTATGTAACTTTAACTACATCCAGCCACTTCGGGTCCAAGTACCCCCTCAGACCTATAATCACTCCACCTGCAAATAATGATCAATATCTTGATTCACTCATCTCATGCAGACCAGTCCCCAAACAACAGAGTGAGCATATGGTTCAGTCAGCTTCATCTGTTTAAAATTCAAAATCTTTTCCATAAACATCATGATTTTTCACTTCAGTCGTCTGCTTCCTATTTGGTTTGTGACATGACAAATTATAAGACATCCCCTCCTAAGCTTCACATTGTTTTGTTGCTGGCAGTTTTCTGACACACCACTCACTCGTTATGTCTCAAAATATTCGGATTTTACTGCCTGTAGCCTGTGAAAACCGATAACAGAGAGAGAAACAAAACTGCATTAAAATGTGCACTAGTGCCTTAGTTTCTCATGCTACATCCTCAGCCGTTTAGGACAGATAACACAGTCTCAAGTGTCTTGTTGGCTATGAACCTTTTTAAATCTGTTTTGTTGAGGGGGATGTATATGTTTGTCACCTATCAGGGGTGGTGAGAAATATTTGCATTAAATACAAAAGGTGTCTGTGCTGAAAGCATTATTATTTGAATCCTATTGTTTTCCTCACAAAAGAAAACATTTGTGATCTTAATTTTGTTCCTCAAAGGTAAATCTAAAGTAACTAGCAACTAACTGGCGTATTCTTTGTACCATAATAGTGAAATGTAATTAAGACTCAAATAATTCTTTTTTTGTTGTATTTGATGTAAGACTGGTGTATTGTCAGTATAATGACCTGAAGAATACAATTAACAGACCAGTTAGTAGCTGTGACTGGGACTTTATCCCAAAGGAAGTGTTGCCGAAGCGACAGATCATTCAAGTAAACTGAAGATTAACTGACCTTTCCTACTATTACATGTCCATTATTATGAGTTTGGGATATGATAATAGCAACCCTGATTAATTAAATAAAAAGTATCCTACATTGTATTTTGCATTTTAATTTTAGGTGTACTACAAATCTGTCTCTCTTAATACTGAGGGTACAATAGAAGTAATGATTGTTAAACACTATTAATCTTTCATATGCATCCCAAGAGCAAAGGTTTTACACTTTTAGGCAATGTGTTAGATACATATAGACAAAATTGTACAATGAATCCTTTAAAAATAAATCTTTTTATTCTGCAGACATCCTGAGATGTGTCTAGGAAGTGGTTTTACCATGTTTGCTCTGGATGTCCAAACACATCAGCTGCTTTTGTTTGTAAAGTCAGTTAAGGGAAGATGACAAGTAGAAGTTTTTCACAACTTTGGCTCTTGTTCTTGTTCTAATTGGCAAGGGATGGTGGTGAGCTATATTATAGTCACATCTGCCCTGGTGCACACACTGAAAAAAAGCAAGGATGCCACACCAGGCACCCCTCTGACCACCACCAGAAGCTAATGCAGGTCAAGTAGTTTGCTTAAGGACACAACAACTTAGACTGATGGAGACAGCATTAGAATTGGTGACCCTTCGGTTGGAGTCCACTTTTCCTCTGTAGGGTCATTTCTAGAATACTGAGTCAAAGCTGTTTGTTTAGAAGCTGTTCAGCATGTCCTAAAATAAGGTCAGGGAAAGTGAAATAATGTGGATAAAGTTATATCGAATAGCACCCTGGGCTTTCCACAAGCAAAAGGGGAAAAGGGGCTAAGGACTATTCATAATCTTAAACCAATCTACGTATGTTTTATCTCTTCAGGTAAATAAACTGAGTTGAATTGAATTATACCTGCCTAAAGAATGTGATGTATTTAATTGTATGTAAAAAAATATTAAAAACGGTGTTTTGTTGAAATAAAACAGCCAGAAATTGAAATAATCGAATGATGTTAGTGTACAAACTTGATGTTCAAATAGTTTAAAAGCCATAAACAAGTACAGCATTCATAAGTTTACATAAAGGTCACTAGATAATGTAATGTATTTATTTTAACAAGGGCTTTTACATAAAGATTTGTTTTAGAAAAAAAGTTTATGTTATTAATTTTTTTTACTAATTTACTGAGTGTATTTAAACTTATATATAAAAAAGAAAAATCTTGCCAGCACAAACAAAATAAATGAAGCAATCTTTAAGTTTGGAAATTTGCAGAAGCTTAGAACTTACCATGTAAATGGTGATGAAAAAAGTCTGTCAAATTACTTCAAAAATAATATCTAATATGAGTAATTGTGATATTTTAAATGTCATATGTCAAACCCTTTTAGTGCCCCTGGTTTGTGTAATCACATTAATACAGGGAGGGTCTCTTGCACTGAGTGTCCATCTGCAGCCATTAGTAGGTGTAATTTAACACTGTTGGAAATGTAAAGGAAAAACTCTAACAATTAGCAAAACAGTTAATATTAACTCGTAGCAGACCAAAGAATGCAACACTAGAGGATAGAACTGAGAGTGTTTTTATTTTTCAATTAGGTCTGATATTTGAGTAATATTGACTTATATGATTTTTTTTTTTATTCAAACTGAGACAGGACTAGAATGAAGCAATGATCCAAAGCTAAAACCATAGCTGACAAAATTTTGGAAAAGGTATTTAGCTGTCTGCCACCAATGACTCAATATCAGAGCTATATCATAGGTGTCTGCAGTTGAAATGCAATTTGAGATGAAAAGACAGACGGCTGTGTTTGACCCTGACTGAATCCATGCCATCAGCTTGTTTTGTTGCACAGTAATGTGAGAGGATTAAAGCAGCAGTGCCCTAAGCAGAGCCCCTGGCTTTGCTATCACAGAAGGTAAAAATACATAAAGGCAAGATGAATAAAAACAAATTTACATACAGTTCTTTTATTCATTTCCGTCTTAGAGATCATCAAACCATTTGACTCAGACCAACCACTCTAACCTAATGACTGAGACCTGTTTGTCCATGTTGGCTGGAGATAAATAAAAAAAACATAGTGGTGAAGAATTTGTACATGAAACAAGTGACCTTTAAAATCTTTGAATATTTAGCTGATGAAAGGGTTTACAGTGACTTCAAAATGATAGAGTTTACAGTTCATCATGCACATATGTAAATGTAGAACTTCACTGCTTTAGCTTAGTAATCAAAAATACTATAAAGTGAGTTCAATCTTTGAGGATGGTGTTTCATCATGGCTGTTATTATTGCAGAAAATGCCCAAACAGTAGAGTACAAACAGACATTTGTGATTGTAGATGTTTAATGCTTCACCTCTGGTGATACATAATTTTAAAATGACAGAATTTTGTTGTGGGTCCTCCAGAAGTTATTACAGCCTCCAGTGCATAATATAGATACATCAAATCATGACAACATAATGAGATCAAATGTGTTTGCTTGAGGCAAATTGAATGCAATTTTCAGAAAGCCAAACAAACGTTTTGGCTCCAACTTTTTATCAACAGATTGAGGGAAAGAAATCAGGTTGCTTTTTTATCTTTGCATTGACAGTTTGAATATTTAAGGTTTAGTTCTTTTAATAGAGGTACTTTTGTCCCGATCTTTAAGAATTTGATTATGGTTACCCTTTTTTGTTTTCCAGTATTTGTTTATGGTTTGCATGTTCTTAAGTTCTTGTGATTTAGGGTTTGCTAGGGTTTGTTAATTTCCTTTTTTGTTATTGTCTGGTGTTTTCTAATTTAATTATTATTATTATCTGCTTTAGGTTTTTATTTAGGATCCGGTTCTTTTGTTTATTTCTGTTAGGTTTTTCCTTGTGTTTCCCCCCCAAGTCCTCCTCTGCTCAGTATTTTACCTCAGCTCGTTATCTTGACCCTTTTCACCTATCTTCATTTCTCTCCTGATTGCCTCACCTGCCTTCCTTGCCTTTTTCTCTCTCTTCTTCTTAGTATCTAAGCAGTTGTTTTTTTTCATGCATCATGTCCCATTTTCTGTGTGCTTTACATTTCAACGCTTGGCTCCAGGTCCTCATTCAATATTATATTAAGTCATTTTACATTTTGTTATTGATATTATTATTAGCTCAAATTTAGTTCTGCATTTTGGTTCCTCCTTCAAACTATACCACACACTGTTATAAATTGTAATGGTTTTGCCTTTGTGGAATACCAGACATATTTTAGCAAAAGCTAAAAGATTACACTGCTTACATTGCTGTCAGGGACTAGTTACTGAAACCAGGGCAAGAGAAGGGGATGAAGAGTTTGGATGAGTTAATTAAAAGATGGTTAAAACTAAGAGAATATTACGCCTTAAATGAAAGTACCCCCAAGTTATATGATCTTTTACTGACACTAAAGCTAGGTTAAGCATTCATAATAATAGAAAAATGATTACTCGGAGTGTGAAATCAGAATTTTGAGCATTAAAAATAATGCTGCTGTTACAAGTAATAGTGTCAGTAAGATTTGATTGAATCAATTCGCCAAGTTAATATTATAAAAAAAGTCTACTGCAAAAATAATTTTTTTTAGTTTTATTATCTTTTGCATGCCAAAAAAAACAGCTACTTAATATCAAACACATCGCAAACTAATCCTTTCTTCAAATTCTTCTTTTTAAAACTGGTAATAATGATGGTAATACTTTGGTAATTATTGACCTATATCTGTCATGCCCTGTGTCTCTAAACTTTCTAGATTGTTAAAGTGCCTACAAGGAAATCATATCATAAAATTCTAGAATTGCACTGTCTGAAGGTGGCTGCATGTTTGTGTAGCTCTGCTAGCTTGACTCTGGTATTCTTTTTTAAGAGAACTTTAGTTCCTCCATTTGTGAAAACAAGTTTAATTCTTCTGATGTTTTTTTGCCTCTGTTGTTGAGTGCTGTGGCACTAGACGGATTTTATTGATATTTTGGTCTTTATGGTCCTTATGGAAACTTCTTATGAGCTGAGTAACCACAGCTACCAGAGCATGTTGATTTGTTACACCCAGGAGCAGCTAATTAACATCTCTAAAGGTAAAATAATACATCAACGTCTTCTGCAAGTACCAGCCAAGGCACTGGGAATCCAGAGCAGGAGCAAGAAGGAGAGGGGGGAAAAAGAAATTTTAAACCAATTCTTCCATCCATCATAATCGGCAATGTGAGATCTTTAGGAAACAAGCTAGAAGAACTCCAAGCCCTAGCAAGGACATAGCCAGAATACTGTTGATGCATTATTATGTGTTCTACAGAAATGTGGCTGCAACATCCCATCTCAGACTCCTGCGTCTCACTGCCAGGCTTTCTGGTGATATGAGCAGACAGAGATTTAAAGAAGACTGTAAAACTCAAAGGAGGTGTGTTGACGGTGCTTGTGAACAATAGATCCTGTCATCCAGGGTATGTTACTGTAAATCCCAGAGAGAGGGGATATATGCAGGGAATGCTGGACCTATGGTTACTTCGACACCCACAATCACAACTAACAAAGGATGTGGAAGGTCCCCTGTGGTAATAGGAGCACTTGGAGCAGTGACCCCCAAACTGGGAGAGTGGCTCCAACAGATCCCAGGAACAACATCTGAAGCCTCAGTCCAGAAGAACGCAGTCCTAGGAACAGCTAAAATACTGCGCAGGACCCTCAAACTCCCAGGTCTCTGGTAGAAGACCCGAGCTTGAGGATGATACAGATACCACCCTACAATGATATATATATATATATATATATATATATATATATGTGTGAGAAACAGGACTAAATGATCCAGAAGCCTGCCTCAGGTGAACATCTGGTCCATCTTTGATGCATCAAGAACAGAGTATTTCTGCAGGTAACAGGACTTTGTCTGGTACTGCCAATCAGAGGTATAGAGAGTAAAAAAGAAATAGTGAGAATTCTGTCCGCTGTGGTGCTCCTGTGCTGCTGACTACTTGAAAACATAACTTCCTTGGTGGAGGTAATAAAACACCTTAAATGTAGAGCCAGAAAAAAGATTATAGGAGCAAACAAGTTAAATAAAGCATGTTTTGGAGACCCTTGAGTCTTGCAACCTGCACCACAGAGCTACAGGCATGCAGATGGGGAATCTCTGTGTTACCGTAACAATGCCTGCTTTCCTTTTCTACTGGAGAGAAGATGATGTCTCATCACATCATCCTCCTTAAAGCACCCTCAACAGCTGCAACTATGACTTAATCAAGAGTGACACTGAATAGTGAAGGGGTAGTGCACAGGGGGCAGAGTACGTATACTCCCACTTTCATTTCTTTTTATCCAATAACACAAATTAATCCAAAATCCTTAGTTTGGAGCTGGAAGATGAGACTTTTTTTCCCTTTGTCCAAATTTGACACATTTTCTACATTTATATGATTTCTCTCTTTACAATTTTTTTCCAATAACTTTTGGGTCATACCGGTGATTGACAAAAAAACTAATGTGAAATCATTACACTAGACTGGACAATGCACCCTTGTTTTTATTCAATTTTAATGCATATACTATGATTATTTTATTTTAATTTCCATTATAACAGTATAACACATTTATGTGATAACTTATGTGTTACTGCTTTCGTAAAACCAAGTTGCAGCTTAACTCAGCTCAGATATCTTGGAAATCCATACTTATTCCTCTATTGTGGTTTTGTGAAATAGGGCCCCGGAGAAGTCCAACAAATTACAAAGGGGAAACAGCAACTTAAATACCCAGCCAGCATGCCTAGGTGTGACCCATGTGGGGGAAAGGAGGGCTGATATATGGGTCCCATATGGGTTTGTCCA
>JAUZNJ010040652.1:0-10293 GCA_034780135.1 Jordanella pulchra | reverse complement strand
GAATGAACTGTCTTTGTGAAGTGCCATGAGATGACATGTGTTGTGATTTGGCGCTATATAAATAAACTGAATTGAAAACTGAATTGAATTATTAATATGTTTGAATAAAGCATATATTGTATAGATTATAACAGTAATGAACAGAAGAAGCAGATGCTGTCAGAACAGTGGCAAAAATCCCAGTTTCAGAGGTCAGCTTCTCTGTGGTGATATCAACCTGCGTCAGCAGCAGCTGTAAGAACAAACCGTGTTTATCCTGACTGCAGCTTTCTCTGCCTCATTCAGGCCAGAGATCTGAACAATCAAAAAAATAAAGCTTTGCCACGTTTCAGTGTGCACTGATTGGAGATGCTTTAAAGACAGTGGAAGGCTTTACAGTCTGAAAATGACAGGTAAAGAATGACTCTCCTGGGGGCTGGATAGAGAAACCATCTGTGGTACTTTTTAGCCTCTCCTAAATCACTTTAAAACACCTGTGGAGCAAAACACACAGGAATTTGTTCAAATAGAGCCTGTTGACCCAATACAATGAATATGGACGAATACATCATGAACAGCAAGCTGATCTTAGGGTCTTTGTAGGGATTGATTGACAGTTCATAATCCGAGGGATTTGATCAGATCATGAAACTTAATGATAATCTCCTTTACTGTGCTTATTTGGAGCAGCAGTTTTTCTCTGTACCAACCTTCTTCTCAAAGTATGTCAGTCTGTGGCTGCAAATAATAATAATAGTATCCATAATAAGCTGGTGACCCCCTATTATTAACCAAAGGGACCTGCTAATAATATTCACTATAATCTTTATTCATCAAATAAAAGGCGAAATAATTTATGCTTTTTATAGAATTTATTTGAAACTATTTAATATTTATTTGCAAATCTGCATATATAGTATATACAACAATATTATATAATTATAATAATATAATTGGATTATTTGATAATGCATTAACTAGATAAATGTTACATGTAAGTATTCCTTGGACATTTACATTTTTATGAATTAAGTGCATGTTTTTTCTTTTGTGGAAACTATCATACTCTGATAATGTGGCAACTTTTCCTTGTTTGTCTGAATCTGAATCCTTTAGAGGCCAGTGTGCATTACATGTTGTTGTATTCTGTTATTTAATCAAGTAACCTTCAGACTGCCAACTGTCTGTGTGTTACAATAAAAAATAAAAGTGTGACTCAAACTCATTTAAATGGTCAAGCAGTGAACTCTGCACACCTGTGGAATTCATTTTAGACAGCGCTCATAGATAAAAATAATTTATGAACAAAAATCTTTCAGCTTGAAGTCAAACATATTTCAGTTAAAAATGTGTACACAGGACATTATGGTCATTTTTTAGCATGTAATGAGAATACCAGGAAGCACTTAAACTAATTATTTAATGTCAAATTAGTGTTTAAACCCCAGTTAAAGTAGAGTTTGTCTTAACTTTAAAAACAGCAGCTCAAATCATGTTTGCATTGGGTTGGCTACCATGTAGCCGCCATTAGCTTTGGCTTACTCAATAGTAAAAAAAAAAAAAAAAATCAGAATCAATAAAAAACCCACATTGTTTAGTTGGAAACTCTTTCCATGATTTGCCAGACCGCTAACCTCTGATCTGTGTTCAGAAAGCTGAGGCGTCTCCAAAGTCCTGGGAGGGACGTGCTTATCTGATGCTGAAAGAAACAGAAACACAAAGTTATATGTTTCATTTGCAGTAAAATATGTTTATGCAAGAAACCGTCAACAGTTCTTCATCCAGTCGTCTGTTTTAACTCATTTTTTTGTATTAGTACTTGAAATGATTCATATCAGTGCAACTTGATTTACATCTTAGAAAATAATCATTTTCCTACTTTCTGTAGGTCCATCTCCAAAAGTCCCAGTAAAATGCATTGTTTGTTGATGTAACATAACAACCTGGAGAAACATCAGGATACGAGCCCTGTAGTAAGGCGCTGCCTTGGACTGCAGGGCTCCTGGCTTGCTGCCTGTCTAAGCTTCTGTCTTGTCGTTTCCATGAACTCTCTACCAGCAGTGTTTTGTCTAAATGCTCTCATTTATCCTTTCCTGTTTTTCTCTACCTGCTGCAGTTTTGGGACCTCTCATCATGATGAGATCACTGGCTCTGGGTTTCTTCTGCCTGTTTTGCTGTAACTCAGCAGAGCCAGAGAGAAGTTGGCCCAAACTCATTACAGCCAAGGGACAAAATAACACCACAGTCCGAAACCATACGATGGGTAGGTTACAAGAGGGCATGTGTGTGTCTGCTAAGTATGACAAAAACTGAACTTGAACTTCCTGTTTGCAGAGAACCCATGTGAAGCCATGCCGTTGGATTTCGTCTTTGTCATTGACAGCTCCAGGAGCATCCGGCCTGAAGACTATGAGAAGGTCAAGACCTTCATCATTAATCTGCTTCAATTTCTCGATGTTGGCCCCAATGCGACGCGGGTGGGTCTGCTGCAATATGGCAGTGTGGTTCAACCTGAGTTCTCCCTTAGTACTTACAACTCCAAAGCTGAGGTGGAGGAGGCTGTGAGGAATATGACGCATCTTGCGACAGGGACCATGACTGGCCTGGCCATCCAATACACCCTGGAGGTAGCCCTCACCGAGGAGCAAGGAGCCAGACCTCTGAGCCTACAGATTCCACGGATCGCTATGATTGTAACCGATGGGAGACCTCAGGATACAGTAGAGGAGATTGCAGCTCAAGCGAAGCAGGCTGGCCTCCAGATTTTTGCTATTGGAGTGGGAAGGGTGGAGATGAACACTCTGAAGGCCATAGGCAGTGAGCCCCACTCTGAACATGTCCACCTGGTGGCCAATTTTAGTCAGATGGAAACCCTGATTTCAGTTTTCAAGTCCAAACTGTGTGGAGGTGAGGAATCCCTTGTATCGTCATTACACTGTTCCTTTTTATTCGCTGTATGTAGATGTGTGCTTGAATGTTTCTGGATGCTCCTGCATTAGGTTCAGACATGTGTAAGGTGGTGGACCATCAGTGCCAGCATATCTGCGTGAGCAGTCCTGCCTCCTACAGGTGTAAGTGCAGGAAAGGCTTCACTCTCAACCCAGATGGAAAGACATGTAAAGGTAAATCTCTGAGCTCTTTCCTCTACAGGTAAACACCTTTGGTCTTCTTCTGCAGCTTTAACTCGGGGTGACCTTCCTCCATGTTGTCTCTCTGCAGCCGTGGATATGTGTGCTGTGGTGGATCATGGCTGTGATCACATCTGTGTTAACCTGCCTGAAGGCTACGAGTGTCGCTGCCGTCCAGGATACGAGCTCACCATAGACCTAAAGACATGCAACAGTAATAACACCTTTAATTAAAGTCCATCCTCTTTTATCTTTCTAAGCATCTTTAAACAAATGAAATTGTTGTATCTTATGTTATTTACTCAAATAACTTTCAGATGGTCATATTTTGTTCTGTGAACAAACATTCAACTGGCTGTGTTTTAGGACAATAAAAGAAAGGATGATTGATGCAGACAATTCTACACAATATGAAAACTATTCACAACTTCTATTCAAAATCTAAGAGTTTATTAACACAAACAACTCCACTTCAAACATATTTCAGTTAAAACTAGTTAAACTCAACTAAACTGATTAGCTAATATGTACACTTAGGAAAATAAATAAAAAATGATCGAAAACTTAATAACATGAAGTAATGGTATCACAGTTTGTTAAGGATTTTCTGTTTGAAAACCAAAATTACTTAGAAGAGTTTTGAATGAGGCCACATTAGCTTTGAACCTAATTTAGAGCAATTGCAACGTGTTTTAACCAGTTCACAATGCAAGTCCAAGAAGAAAATAAAACATTGTCTGGTACAAAGATATTTTATTAAACGATTTGCCAAAAAACAGAAATTAGTAACAGTTTAGACAGTGGATTCTTAATCTTTTGTGATTGTTCCTGTGGAAATGACTTTTGATAAAGACCCTTTAGTTTCTTTCGCAAGGTAATCGACTTATTAGGTAGCAGACATGAGAGGACTAATTTCAAAAGACTCTTTGATCATACTTTAAACCACAAAAAATGGGGGGGGGGGGGTTCAGCGGGAGGAGAGAGTGGACTGGTCAGGATGGGTTTTATCTGGGAGACATGAAAAGTGGGATGGACACGAACAGAGGCAGGCAGACGGAGACGAACAGCGGAAGGACAGATCACAGAAACAATGGGAAAAGGTCCAATAAAACCGGGGGATGTTTCTTAGAAATTGATTTGAGGGGGATGTCACGGGACAAAAGCCATACCTGCTGACCTGCTGGCCAGGAGTGTAGGTGGGCGCTGGCTCCTCCTCCGGTCAGCCAGGCGTTTATTGTGTTCTGCAGTTCGGGTGAGGCTCAGGATGGTGGATCTCCAGATCCTCTGACACCGGCGGATGTGATGACAAACAGATGTCACAGAAATGTCTTGTTCATCAGAGGAGAGGAGAGGCGGTTGGTAGCCGATGGAGGCTTTGAATGGAGATAACCATGTAGCGGTAGAAATGTGTGAGTTATGTGTGTAATCCACCCAAGGGAGGAAGTGGGACCAATCCGACGGGTTGGATGAGGTGAAACAACGCAGGCAGGATTCAAGTTCCTGTTTGAGTCTTTCTGTTTGGCCATTGGACTGGGGGTGGAAGCCAGAAGGGAGAGAGGAAGTGGCGCCTAGGGCAGAGCAGAAATTTGTCCAGACCTGTGAAATGAACTGGGGTCCGCGATCAGACAGGATTTCTTGAGGGATGCCATGGAGTTTAAACACATGCTTCACGAGGAGTTGTGCAGTCTGGAATGCTGTAGGAAGCTTATGGAGTGGGATGAGGTGGCAGGCCTTGGAGAAACAGTCAATAACGGAGAAGATAGTAGTCATTCCCTTGGATGGAGGCAGTCCTGTAACAAAATCTATTGAGATGTGGGACCATGGCCGTTTAGGAACGGGAAGGGGTTGAAGAAGACCAGACGGAGGTTGATGGGATGATTTATTGCGGGAGCAGGTAGTGCAGGCTTGTACGTACTCGGTGACATCCTTATGGACTGAAGGCCACCAGAATCTACGGTTGACCAGGGCAATAGTGCAACTGATTCCTGGATGCGTGGATCCAGTGGAGAAAATGGGCTCGCACAGAGGACGGGACGAAGATCTTGTTTGTTGGACAGGAGTCTGGAACTGGTTCAGAGGACTGGGCTTGTTTGATCAGATCTTCGATCTCCAAGGTAACAGAGGCAACAGAACAACTAGGGGGTAGGATAGGGGTGGTGTCTTGTCTGAATCATCAGGAGAGTAGAGACGAGAGAGGGCATCCGGCTTTACATTGCGGAACCCCGGACGATAGGAAATGGTCAAGTTGAAGCGTGAGAATAACAGTGACCATCGGGACTGGCGAGGATTAAGGCGACGAGATGACTGGATGTAGGCCAGGTTCTTATGGTATGCCCATACCTGAACTGGGTGTTCCGCTCCTTCTAGCCAGTGTCTCCATTCTTCCAAGGCCAGTTTTATGGCTAATAGTTCTCGATCCCCCACGTCGTAATTCCTTTCTGCTGGAGAGAGTCTGCGAGAGAAGAAGGCACACAGGTGAGTCTTGTTGTCCCTAGGGGAAACCTGAGAGAGGACCGCTCCCACTCCGGTATCAGAAGCGTCGACTTCGAGGATGAATTGCCTTGAGGGATCGGGCTGAACGAGGATAGGAGCGCTGGCGAAGAGGGCCTTGAGGCGCGAGAACGCCGGCTCACCCTCCGGAGTCCAACTGAACGGAACCTTGGTAGAGGTTAGAGCAGTGAGTGGGAAGGTGGTCTGACTGTAGTTTCGGATGAATCTACGGTAGAAATTGGCAAACCCCAGGAAACGTTGAAGTTGCTTCCTGGTTTCAGGTGTAGGCCAGTCCAGAACAGCTCGAATTTTTTCCTTGTCTGGCCGAACTAGGATAAAGCCCAAAAAGGTGACTGTGGACTGATGGAACTCACACTTCTCAGCTTTGACGAAGAACTTGTTTTCCAGCAGTCTTTGAAGAATGAGCCGAACGTGACGTCTGTGCTCCTCCAGAGTCCATCATCTAGATAGACAAACACAAAAACGTTTAGAAAATCCCTCAGGATGTCATTAACCAGAGCTTGGAAGCAGGCAGGTGCATCAGACAATCCAAATGGCATGACACAATCCTCAAATTGTCCTATGGGGGTCTTGAACGCCATCTTCCTCTCATCTCCTGGACGGATCCTTAAAAGATGAAAAAAAAAAAAAAAAAAAAAAAAAAAGATGATAGGCATTCCGCAGGTCTAATTTAGTGAATATGGTAGCTTCTTGCACTGGTTCAAAGGCGGAAGATAGTAGAGGCAGAGGGTATTTGTTTTTTACCGTGATGTTGTTTAACCCCCTGTAGTCTATGCAGGGCCTAAGGGAACCATCTTTCTTTCCTACAAAGAAGAATCCCGCCCCAAGGGGAGAAGAGGATGGGTGGATGATCCCAGAAGCCAGGGAGTCTTTAATGTAGCTCCCCATGGCTTCCTTTTCAGGGCGAGACAAATTATACAGTCGGCTGGAGGGTAACGGTGCTCCTGGCAGGAGGTCAATGGGACAGTCATACGGACGATGAGGAGGAAGAGAAAGAGCCTTGGACTTACTAAATACTGACACTAGGTCATAGTACTCCGATGGGATAGTGGACAGGTCGACGGGGTCAGTCTCCTGTGGATCCTTGGAAGGTGGACCTGGAGGAACAGCTGAACGGAGACAAGATGAATGGCATGATGTGGACCAGGATTCAATGAGTTTCTTGGACCAGTTAATTTGTGGATAATGGAGCTGTAACCAACTGAAACCCAGGACGATGGGAGGACTGGCAGAAGAGAAAACAAAAAATGAAATTTGCTCACTATGGTTTCCGGAGATGGTTAAATGAAGTGGTCTTGTTTTGTGAGTGATTTGGGGAAGCTTTCTCCCATCGAGAGCAGAGACACGGAGAGGAACGGGCAGAGGTTGAGTCTCAAGACCTAGCTGATTGATTAGGCGTTCATCAATGAGATTTTGTTCGCATCCAGAATCGATAAGAGCGGAGAAAGGAAAAGACCGGGAGCAAACGAGAAAGGAGACAGGTAACACGAAGCGAGGAGAGTTTCAGTCACAGGGTTGGTCCACCATCCTCCTCGCCTCTAATGGCGGACCTGGAGGTTTAAACGTACCGGGCAATTTGACAGGGAGTGCCCAGGGGAACCACAATAGATACACAACCGGGCCGACACCCGTCGTTGGCGTTCCTCTGGCGAGAGTCTAGTTCGCCCCACCTGCATGGGCTCTGGGTCAGGTGGCGCCTGAGGAGAGGCGAACACTGGAGGTGCAATCGAAACCCTGCTGGGTCTAGATGTTGGGGTCCGCCGCCCTCGGTCTCGTGTATGAGCTCGGATTCTGAGGTTGAGGCGAATGGACTGACTGATAAGTTCATCTAGGGAGAAAGGTTCATCTCTGGTGGCTAATTCATCCTTAATTTCGTTATTGAGTGCATGGTAGAAAGCACTTTTCAGAGTGGCAGAGTTCCAACCCGAGGCTGCCGCTTTAGTGCGGAAGTCGATGGCGAAGTCAGCCACAGATCTGTTTGCCTGCTTAAGATTCCATAATTGGCGTAAATCTAAGTGGCGATCGGTCTCATCACCAAAGACTTGTTTAAATTCACTTAAAAAATCCTCAAAAGGCATATTAAACGGGCTAGCGAAAGGGAACCGGGCCTCAGCCCAAGACAAGGCTCGTCCAGACAACAGGGAAATAATATATTCTATCTTTGCATTATCATGCGGGAAACTATCCGGAGAATGGTTAAACACTATTGACACTTGCAGGAGGAAACCATTACATTTGCTCGGCTCACCTGAAAATCTCTCAGGAGCGGGAGGACGAACGCCAGGGATAACAGCTGGAGCCATAGAAGCCAGAGCAAACACTGGTTGAGAAGGCACGGCTTGGGGATCAGTGGACCGAAGGAATCGTGTGAGCTCAGACAACTGTTGGTTGGTTTCTGCCTGAATGCGGGTAAAATTTCTCAGGGCCTGATCATGGGTTTGGAGCAGCGCTTGTTGGTCCGATAGCGCCCTTTGTATGGCGTCCGCTGGGCTAATCTGTTTGGCCGAGTGTTCTGTCATGTTGGGTTTTAAGTTCTTAGCTCACATGCAGAAACACCACGACAAAGGAGTAGTTCAGTGAAACAAGATTTATTTCCGTTTCCTGCCCCGGCTGTTTACCTGTGGGCTCTTTGATTAGAGCTGCTCCGTCTGCCGCTACTAACGAAAATAAATCTTGTTTCACTGAAATACTCCTTTGTCGTGGTGTTTCTGCATATGGGCTAAGAACTTAAAACCCAACATGACAAAAACAAACAATTGTATCGTCTTATTTCAAGTGTATTATATCCAAGTATCTTAAAGAGTAAAATTTTTACCTACATAACTTAAGGGTAAATGCATTTATTTTAAGATATTTTACTTATGTTTAGCAGTGTAGCTGTCAGGAAGCAGTTGTTTTGTTGGTGGTGAGGCAGAGGCTGGAACCAGGAAGTGGTGAAAATGATGTTTATTTTGAAGAACAAGTCCAGAATGCAGTAAACAGATGAGTAGTCCTCAGACCAGGCAGCACGGCTAAACTGAACCCAGGGTTTACACCGGTAGCGCTGGACAAACGAGAGGCAAGCAAACACTGAGGATCACACGGGGAAACTCAGACAGTAGCAGACAATCCGAGACAAGGACCCGACAAAGACCAAGAGACACAGGAGGGATTATATACACAGAGGGGAAATCAGGGAAACAGGACACACCTGGGAGCAATCATGGGAAGACAGGACGACACAGGGAGCACAGAGACAACAGGAAACTACAAAAATACAACAAAGGACCACAGATCATGACAGTAGCAATCAAAGGTTGTGAGCATATCAGGAAACACATCAACATTTGGTGTTTAAACCCCTTTTTCAGGGCACTCAATTTCTAGGGCTTAACTTAAAAATCTCATTTTGATTTGTATTTAAACTAACATTTGGATTTCATGTACTTTCATTCAATTAAAAATAGTTTTTTCATTCTAATAGGAAGTGAGATAAATTTCTCAATAGTTTATGAAACAAAGTAAAAGTTTTAATTACACACTGTTAGGTCTACCAATGGTTTCTATTTACTCATAGGACAGCAGAGTCAACGTTTTATACCCAATCTGTTGTCAAATCAACACTTCAAGGTCCATAAGGCCTCTTTAGATCAAACCTGAATGGTTCTGATGCTGGTTCTGGTTTTGTAGGCAGGTGTCAGGCTCATAGAGATGTGATCTGTCGTTCTAAAATCAGGCACTGCTGCAGCCTTGTATGCTTCCACAATATTACAGTAAACCTCATCAGAAACTTTCTAAATGTGGTAAATTTAGGAAGAACAGCAGTTAATTATATGACTAAAGTCCTCAGCCACCATCACTGGTGCCTCTGGATTCCTGTTCATTGGTCAAATACGACAATATTATAGCACCTTGATTATAATCAAAACTAATTTGTACCATTAATGAACCGAATGAACAAAGCCGTATAATACTTGATAGTAATGGTTGGAAAAAGTCATTCTGAAGGGTTACTCTAGGGTCATGTCTTGTAAATCCATTCTGTCTCTGTTTCCATATATACAACTTTTTATTTGAAACCCACTCATAAGTTAGGTCTCTCTAAATTCTCGTTCAGTTGTATTTTGGCTGTAAATCCTTAGTTTTGTAAGCCTGTAAAAAAAACGTTCAACCTTAAATTATTTTCTCTGTTGTGTTGGTCTATCATATATATTTCTATTAGAGTATGTTAAGGTTTGTGGTTGCATTTTGACATAGGTTTAATGGGGCTCAATGACTTTTAAAAGAGCTTTTAAAAGAATGCAATGTTGATCTACTGTTTGACATGTACACAAAATATAACATTTTAATAACACATTTCTTAATAATTGATAGTAATGAGGTAAAAAGTGTTATTCTCAATGCTTACTGCAGGAACACGGCCGATGGCTGAAATGACAGCCAGCAAACCTTCAAACACTGATGTTTTGTCCACCCACTACTGGGAAAGCTTTGCTTTGCTCTTCTGGTTGATGTTAGTGAACATGAAGAAGAGGGGGTTTCCTGAAGGATGTGTGTTATTACTATCATCAGTGTTGGCTAAAGCATAGATTGTATCCAGGTTCTCTAGATGTTGCCCGAATAAAACAGATTTAACTCTTTGATTCACTTGTTTGTGCCTTGATGGGCGATTGAGAGAGACAGAATTACACATCCT
>JAUZNJ010040651.1:0-10294 GCA_034780135.1 Jordanella pulchra | reverse complement strand
ATGAATGAATAAATAAATAAATAAATAAATAAATAAATAAATAAATAAATAAATAAATAAATAAATAAATAAATAAAATGTATAGTGGTGTCAGGATTAAGATTCGGAATCTGTTTAAATCACCAAAGATCTTCATACGGCTTAACCTCAGTTCCTATTTGTTCTTAATTTGGACCTTTTAGATACAACTGCACAAAAAAGGGCAACCCAAAGTTTATTTCTTGTAAATATATTTCAATAAAAAGGATCAGAACGGGTCATAATATTACCACCCGTCGCTGGCGGGGCAAGCTGCTGCATTTATTCTGAGTTAAGAGACGAAGAAGAAGAACTTCCGCTTTCCCGCTGAGACGGGAAATAAACAAAACAGACAAAACTGCAAGGAGGGAAGGAGAACCGAGAAGTATGAGCTGCTGAGGATTTTTATTAACTCCTTCTATTTTAGCTCGCTTCAAACAGTCGTGTGTTCATAACAAGACAGTGACTCCATCAAAAATCTCCGGCGTTTTATGAGGGAAAGAGCTAATATTTCGGAAATTTAGCAATGGATGCGCAAGTGTTAGCTTTCGTAACTAATGTGCTTTCAGGGAACTAAACTACTACTGGTTAAAACTAAAACCAAGCTGGTCCCTGCTATTGAGAAATTTGTTTCATAACTCGAGTGTTTATTTGAACAAGGTTAATGTTTAAATAAACTTAAAATGTGGGGTTGTTTATTTGTTTCAGCGGCAGCTGGGGACTGATAACTTATCATGATGACAGCGAAGAGGCTGGATAGCTTTGAGGTGGTCTGTGAGTGGGCTTCCTGCAGCTTTAAGGGCCACAGCATGGAGGAGCTCAGCGAGCACATGTCTCTGCATCTGAGGGATTATCTAGGAGACAAGGATGCGCTGGAGGAGCTGGGTAGGTTTGTAATCTGAACTATCGAGCCTTTGAGCTTCTGTCAAATATTCAGGTAAAAAATGTAAAAGATGATGTTATTATGTTTTACACCACAGGGAGATCTGAGTTTCCAAGGATAACCTTTGTTGTTTCAATCACTGTTTTCATAGCTCCCGTTTGTAACTAACTTGAGCAGAAGTAACACTTTAAATACCTTAGTTTTTGGTTTGTTTATCACAGAGAGGTAGAGATGTTAGCTGAGTTGTAATGAGGATTATGCATATTTTAGAAGAAGCAATCAAGCATGTCTCATGATATATTTAGGTGAACATTAGTTAATGCTTGTGGCATTTTATCAAAATTCATAAATAACAATAAATTAATAAAAGAAAATGTGAATAGACTGTATTATCATATTATTAATAATAATAATGATTATTATTACTAATATGATACTAGGCAGGTATTAAAATACACACTTATTTAATGTATCTGCAATGTTTCTCATTAGATTTTTGTGATAATTTATCATGATCTATGTTATGATATAATGTCATCTATTAACAAAATAATAATAGTAATCCTTCTGATGGATGACCTCTTTTTTTTGTCTCAGATGAGTTTGCCTGTCTGTGGAATGGATGCGATTTCCTTTCCATGGGCAGCCCTACAGAGCTGGAGGTTCATGCATATTTCCATAACTACCACGGTAAACTCAGGTTCATCGGGTCACAGCTGCTGAAGACTCGCCCCGACCTCCCCAGCTGCAGCCAGGGCATGCATAGCCTCAATCTAGTGCCAGAGGGCTCGGAGGGATACATTTGCCAATGGGAGCATTGTGATGTGGGTTTCTTTTTTTCTTTCTTTTTTTTTTTTATTTTAAGTTATTTAAAATGCAAATTGTTGTGTATTTAGTAGTTATTGTTTATTCTAAAAAGTATGTGATTCTATCGTTTTTTTTTTAATGCAGAGCACATTTAACAATCCAGAGTGGTTCTACCGCCACGTGGACAATCACGTAGAAAGTGCTGAGCAGCAATCTGTTTCCCAACAGCAGGCTCTCTTCTGCAGCTGGGCAGGTAAGAACAAGCAAAAGTGGTTTTCACTGATTTAGCATCGTTGCTCTCGCCTGATGATCCTACATTGTATCGCAGGTTGTGACGCCTTCTTTAAGATCAGGTACAGACTGAGGGAGCACATGCGGAGCCACACTCAGGAGCGACTCGTGGCCTGTCCCACATGTGGCAGTATGTTCTCCAGCAACACCAAGCTGTTCGACCACCTCCAGAGGCAGGCGGCGCCAATAGGTGGGACGGATCATTTGGATTCGTTAGGATTTAAAGGTTTTAGGGATTCAGTAATATAAATTGTAAATTGTTGTCGTATCAGATTCGCTGGTGTGTGAACATTGTGCCAAAGCTTTTCCCAGTGAGAGACTCTTGAGGGATCACATTCGCCAACACGGTAAAAACAGCCCTGGTTTATTACCCAATAATGGTCATTTTCTGTGATTTGAAAACTATTTGACACTCAGCATGTTTAGCACTTTTTTTTCTCTCTCTCTTTAAAGACTAAATAATATCTGTCCAACATGAATCGGCAAACTGTGAAATGTTCTAACAAAACCGTCTTTGCTGGGCTTCCAGTGAACCAGGTGAAATGTCCCTTCTGCGATATGACCTGCACCACGTTAGCAGCTCTGAAAATCCACATCAGGTTCCGGCACTGCGATGAGCGACCTTTTCCGTGCGACTTCTGCGACAAGAGGTGAACGTTCAAAACTGATCACTGTTCCTGCTCCTTTCCTGAATCAACCACTAGATAATTTAACTAAATTAATTTAACAGACACAAAGGGGCAAAAAACGCCTCATGAGCTTCTGCCTTTTTTTTTTTGTTTTTCTAGTTTGTTTAAAGGAAAACATTCGTTATCTGGTAATAAAATGGTACAAAGGTAAACGGAGAAAGAAAGTATTAAACTGTTATTAATGAAAGTCTTCATTTTCTCCATTATTTAATATACAGTTCACTCACGACTCTTCTTAATTTACAGACGATTTTAAAAACCATGACATGCTTGTTTTAAAGCCTAACAAAATGAATAAAATTGTTGACTTATTTTGTAAATGGCAGGTTTAAAAACCAACGCGATCTCCAGAAACACACGGATGTTCACAATGAGGGAACCGTGTATCACTGCACAGTGGAGGGGTGTGAATATTCCTGTTACACACTTCAAACCATGAACCACCACTTCAAGAGAGTTCATGAGGTTGGTCTCCTCTGAAGGAGAATCTGCAGACATGATGGAAAATGTGGTGTAGTGTTTTCTTTAGCCTTTTTCTAAAAATGACTTGTTTGGTCGGACAGGCTGGTGGGATGTCCAAGTATAAATGTCACATCTGCGATAAAGTCTTCTCCTGGTGTTACACTCTAACTCTTCACCTCCGTAAGAAGCACGAGCTGAAGTGGCCCTCTGGACATTCACGCTTCAGGTGAAACGGCATTTTTACACCCAATTGCAAAAGTGTAAGTTATTTGATTAAGAGTCACAGAGGGACACAAAGTGGTGCTTGATTGAAAAGAGAAAATTCCTAACGAGTTTTTCACTTGAAAAAAAAAAAATGAAATAAAAAGTAAAAGCATTCTATTTCCATAAACATTAAGCCCTATTTACTCTGAAATCCCTAAATAAAATTCAGTGCACTTTACAACAACGTTTCTCCATCATAATTTCCCTTGTCCCAGACCGCAGCCTGATGCTGCCACTTCCTTGTTTTATCATAGATAATGTGGGCTTAGGACATTGTCCAGTGTTGGTGTTCTGCTCTTTATAGGGATCTGTGAAAAATGTGAAACTACACCAAAGGTTTCACTCTCTACTAATGTACAACATGATGGTTCAGCTACATGCTAAACTTGTTCTGTTGTTTGCACACAGATACAGGAAGGATGTAGACGGTTTCCTGAAAGTTAACATGGTGCGCTTTGAGACTGTCGAGGTTACGAAGGAGATCATGAAGAACATGGCCAAAAAGCCTCAGAACCTCCGGCAGAGTCAGAGATCCAGCAGCACTAAGAAGAAGGCCGCCATCACCCCAGAGAGCAGCCGGAGCTCCCCGGCAGGTTCTTCCTCACCCTCATCCAGCTCCTCTTCCTCCTGCTCTTCAGACCTCTCAGGCGGGGAGGAAGCTTCCTCCCAGCACAGCCCTGGAGGCAGAGACTCTCCCGTCTACTGCATGATGACTACCATTCCTCACGTTGAGGACGAGGCCGGAAGAATGTCGCAGGACAGCTGCGGCGGGACTTCGGGTGCCGTCCAGGCTCTGACAGAAGTTGCAAGGGGCCTCGGGATGGACGTGGTCTAATGCTCCGAACTGTCCTGCCATGTTTTGCCTGTTTTCATTGTGTGTGTTTTTAGCCTTGGAGCTGCCTGCAGAACCATGTCGGGACCGATGTTTTTATTTTTAGCTGAAGCTGAAGTGTTTGTCACACTAAAGTGATCCGGTAATTTTAGAAAACGCACTGCTAGAGCTCAGCAGCTGAGGGAAACATCCTCCACACACTTTATCTGGGTTTTAGCTCATCTAAAGATTTTATTTTTTTATATTGTGCTGAAATTTTGTGAAGTTTTATTCTTTTAAATTTTAAATATATTTATAAACACGTAAGCCTTCCTTGAATTTTTATTTTGCTTTATCGTATGATGATATATTTCACCGATTGGATGAATCTTTCAAGGTGAGATAATTAAATGAAAGTAAAATCAGTGTAAACTTACTACACTAAATATCTGGTTAAAGATTTTTGATTTCATAATCCTATTTATTCAGCTGTGCAAACATTTTAAGCAACTTCTTAATCTTTTTTCTTTTGTTACTAAGTAAACAAACTTTCCTGTAATCATAACCTATTAATAAATTAGACAAAGAAAAAAACAATTGCCCCAAATGCAAGTCATAAATTATTTAGCCCCAAACATCTAAAGTGATGCAAGCTACAAATAACCTCAGTTAAGGTCATTGTTCATGATTCGACAACCAGTTAAAGACTGATTAAAAATGTGATTAACTGAGCCATATGTTCTCTATATAAAGCAAACGGAGTCTTTCAATCAGTCCCTCTTTGTTGTCAGGGATGACGCAGCACGACGATGATCCAAAGCACACAACTTTATCCCCCTCTGAACGGGTTGAAGGTTTTAAAATGATCTAGTCAAAGTCCAGACTAAATTCTGTGGCATTTAACTCAATATGTGAGTTACTGGTTAAAAGTTCCTGAGTGTAACCTAATCTAAAAGGATATATTTGCAGCAGCTGGATTATAATTTGAAACAACTGAATAGAAAATATATTTTTAATAGGAATGATTTTTTTTACTAAAACCTTTACAGAGAAGGTTAAATAGAACCTATTAAAAGGTAAGAATCCAGTTATTGAGTGGAGCAAATCCTGGTCTGGAAGGTAAACTGTCCGGGAATCTCAGAGCAACAGGAGATAGAAAAAAAAAAAAAAAAAAAAAAACTGACCCTTGTCACAGAAATGCTAAACTTTTTCCCCTCGGACCAACATCCATTCCGTGGTTCCATGTTTGTTCGATACATCTACATCTGTAACAACAGGACACACATAAGCTGCCAGGGTTCATTTGCTGCACCTGTATCCAGTGTATGCATGGATCTATGTAAGCTGCTGTGAATGAACATGGACCAACATGATTGTCTTCAGTTTCCTGCTTCAGCCTCTTCAGGTTGTCACCTCCACATTCCTCCAGATGTCTTTTTTTTAATGCGCTACCCTCCTGTCCATCACTTTTATTAATTAATTCCAGACCCCAGAAAGGTGGACTCAACGTTGGGTTCGTTTGGCAGCTCTTCTGTCTATTCAGATCCAGTTTCTCATTCAGAAGTAGCTTAACAGGATGCTTCAACTTTTCCCTGCTGATGTCCTGCTGAGTCTCATGGCTTAGCTGAAAAGCAGGTTTATATGGGTGAGGTTCTGGTAGATCCTGTCTGCCGTGGCTGATATTTCCTTTTATTCTTGCTCCATTCCTCCCACATGTGCTTCTATATGCAGCATCTAAGCAAAGAGAGCAAAGTAAGTTTAACAAATAGAATAATTCTTATATTATGTATTGATGGACTAAATCTCACGTAAATACTGGTGTCTGGAGAACGGCTGAGTAACTTTAGGTCCCTCGGAGCAAGGAAGACTTGTTATGGCAAATTTTGGTAACATCTCTTGAGGAAGACTCGGGTGTTTCTGTTGCACTGTCTTTCAAAATAGCATAAACATTTTTTTTTTTTTGTTAAAGGTAGTTAGAAAACAGCTATTGGCTGTAGTATTTAAAGTATTTCATCGGCTGTGATGACGTTCTTTCCAGTTAGTAGAAACTTTGTTGAGTTTTAACTTTTCTTGATATGTAATTACCTAGAGTAGCTTATTCAAAGCTTCCATTCTGCTAAAGCTTTTACAGTGAAAACAGGTCAATCTTTAAAGTCAGTGATACCTTGAGCCATTTGTGGTAATATATCCTCCATGCGATGCAGACGTGTAAAGCACAGCTCCTTTGTAGCTGAAAAAGATACAAAAGTAAGAAGTTAGGTTAACTGCTATGCTAGTTTTATTCAAAACATTCCTCTTCATAATATACATCTAACAACAGCTTTCTGTTTCAATTAACCTTAACCTTATTCTTTGGTTTTGATATTGACTTTAAGCAGTTGATTTAGATTTCATTATCGCGATAGTTTTCATAAGGTGCCTTGAAGAAAAATCTAAAAAGACAAGACTGTTCAATTCAATTCAATTTATTTATATAGCGCCAATTCACAACACATGTCATCTCAAGGATCTTTACAAAGACAGTTCGATCAAATCACACAGTCAGATTAGTTAAAAGTTTATTATCTAAGGAAAACCAGTGGAGAGGAAAAAACTCCTTTTTAACAGGAAGAAACCTCCAGCAGAACCAGACTCAGTATTCATTCCGAAGCACCTTTACCTGCTTTAACAACTGAACTTTTGTCTCTTCTTTTTGAAGACTTAGTCGGATTGGATGGACTGCAAATGGAACTTTTAAGTTTTGTCACAGAGTCTGGACTTTGACTAGGCCACTCTAAACATTCAACTTCCTTTGATCTAAACCCTTCCAGCTGTACGTTTGAGTTTGTGATCTGTTGGGAGGTGAACTTTTGTCCCACTTGTAAGTCAGTTAGAGCCTCTGTTTGTTTTGGGTTTTCTTTTCAGAATTTCCCATTTTTTTATCTCTGTTCATTCTTCTGTCTTGTCTGACTTCTGTCTCTGCTGAAGAATAGCATTCCCAAAGTATAATGCTGCAACCATGCTGTGCATCTGGAAAACTTTACCTCATATTTTCCAATTATGGAAAAATGAAAAAAAATCAATAAATCTTGACAGTTTTATTGAAAATGGAAACATGTCTTGCATTATGTCCAGGTGGTTCCTAACTCACAACTGTTGGACCTTATGTAAACAGATTTGTGCCTTTTCAAATTAAATCCAATCAAGTGAATTTAACACAGGTGGACTCTATTTGAACCATAAAAACATGACAAGAATGATGAGTGCAAATAGTATGCCCTTCAGCTCATTTATTAGCTTCACTTTAAAGGCTGTGAACACTTTCCTATTATTCTTCTTATAGATTTGTAACCATCTGTTTTTTTTTTAACTTTACCATTATGCGATTTTGTGTATTGACTTTTAAGGAAAGAATTGTGTTTATTACCTTCTTGAGTTGAACTAAACATGGAAAAAGGCAGCACAGTGAATACGTTCCAGATGCACTATAAACATGCCACACTTTTCAGAATCATACAGGTTTAAAAAAAAAAAAATACATATAATTTTCTTCACCAGTTTTCAAATGTGCACAAACTCTTGTTTTTCTTCAACATAAAAGTCTAACAAAACCCACAAACGTTTTTAAAGTGTTGACTTTGGTCTTATGAAGATGGGGTGGGGGGAATAAAGGTTTGCACTTCTTGGAAATGTTTCAAAGGGTAAAAACATGCGTCTTACATCCATTTGAAATAGAAGTGTACATTTTTAGTGGGTAACTTGATGAATTTGTTTGATGTGACTCACTTCAGGTCTGGAGGACCTCAGTGTGGCTCTATGAAAGGCGCTGACAGGGCCAGAATCTGGCCTCTGTGTTTGTCTGGGAGGGTGCAGGCTGAGCTGGAAGGAAGACAGCTTCCAGTTAGATCAATAAAGGAAAACTCTCAAATATGGCAAATACATATATATATATATATATATATATATATATATAAAAGATGTGTCTCCTTACATTTCTCTCATGGTGTCCCATGGGCGAATAGGTCAGGGCTCCATGCTGGAGGGGGGTAAAGGTGTGCTGCTCAGTGTGTCGATGCATCTATCAATACTTATGAAGCTAAGAAACAGAAAATGAATGTGATTTAACCAAGACTCAAAATCAGGCTTTGTTTCATAAAGTTTTATATGTGTAGAATACAGTACAGACATCTATAAAATGAATCCCTGTGTGCGTTCTTTGTACACTATAGCTTCTACATTAAAGCAGTTACTTTTATCAGAAATAGGTGGTGTGGCGGGGGCAGTTTAGTCTGACAAACAACACATCTTGTTACAGTAGACTGCATTACAGATGGTAATCCTGTTCTGGTGTTCAAAGTCAATCCATTTATTAACTTTAGAACATGTCCAGTCCAAGGACATTAGTATTACTGGCCGGGAATGCTATTACTGCAGGGTAGGCCCAGTTTAGAAGATATTTCAAAGTTGTGATTTCAAGCACAGGTTTTATGACTATTTTACTTGACTTGAAATATCAACAGGAGAAAACACAGGTTTTAATTAGTTAGATGATAATACGTGTAGTTTTACTTTAGCATTTGTCAACAGATCGCTACTTTATTGATTTGGTTTTTGCCACAAAAAGCTGTTTCTTGATTTGAAATACATTTTGGTAATAGTTTAACGTTAATATCATTCAGTTATCATATGCTGAAGTAAATGGATTAGAAACACTTGTATTTTTTTTGTGCCCTGTGATGTATTCGAAAGGATAGTTTACCACATGGCTCAGTGCAGACTGTTTAGTTACTGACTTCTCAAATCTTTGCAAATCATTTAACTTCCCCATCAAATCCATTTATTTGGTTTCCAGATAGTCTAATAGTTTGACCTGTCCTATTTTAAATAACAACGAGTTTAGATATGGGTTGGATGTTATTTGTTTTCTAAATTTGGTCCTTGTTTTTGTAAGGGTCAGAGGAGGAAAATGCAAACATTCACATTTTAATGAGGAGATTTTTTTTTTTGTGGGGGGACAGAGTTAGAAAGTTTGTTTTCAAAAGTTTAAATGTCTAAATGTAGATTTTGAAATAGGCTAGTTTTATGAATTATACCACATTTTTAACTAACAAATTTTCAGTAGCTATTCAGTTTGAAATGCTTCAGACTTCTTACATTTGTTCAATATGTTCATATCTCAAATATAACCCAGAAGAATTGTAAGAGATTTTAGATTTAAAATTACATTAAGGCATGAGCCTATGATATTTTCATGGTTTCATTGGTACTGATTATAAAACACATTTATAACGTCAGGTATAAGATTTCTTTTTAATTATGATGATCCTGATGAGCATTTCAGCTAAAATGTAAACCAAGCACTCCATTCAGTTTGTGCTTCTCGAACAGAATCATGCACCCTCTTAATGTCCTGCTCTTTATCTCCTAACAAAACCTCAACAAACTAAGGTTTTGTTAGGAAACCAGAAACATTAAAACAACACAAAAAACGTGTCTATTGGGCGAAGGAGAAGTAAAGTGGCCTTGTTTATCACCACGCTATGACGTGTTATTTTACTCTCTAATTCCTCAGATTCTCTGACTGTCAAATTTCTTACATTTTAAAACCCAAACTGGACTTAAACACAGAGCGTCTCATATTCTGATGGCTGTAAAAAATCCAAACAGAAATACTTCAATAAATAATAGTGTGAATCAAATGTAATTTATTGTTACATTATTCCCTCTTTTTTTATTAGTCCTGGTGACTGTATATAAAAACATTCACAGCTAACATGAGAATTGGGACTATATAGACATTTCTGCACAAAGTTGCCTGAAATTGTGTCTTTTTCTTCAATTCATATCAGTCCGTTTTTCAGTGCCAAGTTTAATTATTGATTATTAAAAAGATTGTCTGGATTAGTTTTGGATTATAAATCTTTTCACCTATAAAACAGAAACGTCGGGTATTTCAAAAACAGATTATGTAACATTTGTGAACAAGCTCGTCTCTCCAGCCAACGTCTAATCAATGGTATGGATGGATGGATGGATGGATGGATGGATGGATGGATGGATGGATGGATGGATGGATGGATGGATGGATGG
>JAUZNJ010040650.1:0-10294 GCA_034780135.1 Jordanella pulchra | reverse complement strand
ATAGTTGAGAGTTCCTGGCAGACTGGCTAGCTTTAAAATGCTGCGTTTGTATTAAAAAAGAAATATATATATATATATATATCTAAAACGAGAGAGAGACACACATAGTTACATTGCAAATATGACTTTTTTTTTTTTTTATAGAGCCAACAATGAACATCATTATATGTCTTTAATGTAAACTATCAGAGCCATATTGCTTTTGCCCTGCAACTAAAATAACTTTCAACTTAACAACTTGAATCTGTCAAATAAAGAGAAACTAAAAATCGGATGTCATTGTAAACCTGCATTGTTGACTCAATGAATAACCTCTGCAGAAACCGACTCTTTCTGCAACTAAATCTATAACTGCAGCACTCTCCAGAATCTTTAGTGCATCTCTACTGGGCTACTAGTCAGACTGATTTAAAAGGGCTGCTGCGTTTACATGGAGGATTTTTGTCCTTTTTTTTTATCCCTAAACTTTTAGTGCTCCCTAGAGACCAATCTAGAGAGTATTTAATGACGCGTGTAGCGTCAGTGATGGACATAGATGAATACCATGACCAGCTTTGCGCCTCTCCTTATAGGCACCACAGTGCCTTTTCGTTTTCCTTGGCTGGGCTTTATGGCAAACCTTTTTTCGAGTCTCTGCTGCTCATTATCCACCATCAGCCATGTATGGTGTGCTCATGAACAGGCTCACTCTGCGTTGGAGTAGATCAGCCTGGGTGGAGTGGAGGAGAGGATGAAAAGTGCATTTGTCCTTTGCCGCCGCAAAACACCAGCATGACTATAAGGTCAAGGATGACAGAACCTCCATGGTCTGAACCACCGGCCCATCTGGGAAGTCCTGTTAGTCCAGTATGCCCATTGCCACCATATCAACACTGCTGTAAAGTCTTACATTGTCTTTGTCTGCCATTTTTCAGTATGATGCAAACCACATAAAACTTTACCACAAACCCCCTCAAAAGTTTTATCCTTAGATGCAGCTGATTATTTAGCTAACTGATAAACCTGTTGATCAGTTGGATAGCAAGATGAAGGATTTCTACAAATTTGAACCAAGTGGATTAACTATGCAACTCCGGAGGTTCCAGATGGACTAAACTTACAGATAAAGAGGGTATATCTTCCTGAATGCAATATTTATATATTTTAGTAAAGCTTGACTACATTGCTCCTTGTAATTTGTTTTTTAATTTCAGCAAATGGTGTGTTTTAAGATCTGCACACTAGAATATTGGATATTTATTCTTATTAATCTGATTATTTCAGTCCTAATTAATTTGGCTGTTTGGATGAAACAAATTTCGGTGTTAGAGATTTCAAAGCTGATAGAAATCTTTCAAATGTTTAGCCAAAAGTATTGAAACTACATGTTTGTTTTAGTATTCTCTGTTTTAAAGGATTGCCTTTTTATTTAGTAAGTAGGAAAGCTTTCCTCTGGATTCATCTAGACTTTCTCAGTTTGAAATATCCAATCAAACAAGTTACAAATTGGCAAAATGACCACCACATGCTCTTCTACTTTCAATCAGTAGTTTAAAAAGTACAATCTTACTTGTGCTTTGAATAAAACCTACAAGAAATGTATTTCTCTTGTAATTTTATCATCTTGTCATTATTTTAACAATATGCAAAATATTCCCATTTAATTTAGACACTTGGCCGTGGTTCAATTTCTCAGTAATAAAAGCCTATTTACTATATTTTTTTATAAACAAATCCTTAACAAAGAAGGGGACAGTGAGCTATTTTTAAAGCTGTTTACTAGCAATAAAGTGTTAAAAATTGCTGATTTAGATATGCTGATAGGATAAAATAGTTGCAGGGTGTTTCTAGTAAAGATAAAAACCAGAACAAACAAAAGCAGACTGACTTTACCACAAAGTTTGTTCCTTTTTGATGATTTTCTTTTTTTAATCTGGAGGTTCACAAACTGTGAGTCAATGTCTCTGATACTTATAATCTCCTTCAGCAGATATATGTCCAAAAAATTTAACCTTTACCACACAGACAGAAGAAAAAAGTAGCATCTTGCTTGAAAAAACATTATGTGAAGTAGTTTCCGCTGTCCACTCTTCTGCTTTTATTTATTCATTTTAACAGATAGTAATTGTTTCTCACTTCTCCTGTTTTTGATAGGACGTATAGGGTTAAACATTTTGGTTGACTAGCTATGGTATGTTATTTTAATCCTGTTTTTAGGATTAGATGGTGCTGCAGTTTGCAAATATTTAGGCAAACCATGTCAGCAGTTAGTGGACCTGTTCATCCTGTTGCAGATTTCTTCTGTTCCCTTCACTGTTTCCCAACTAAATGACCTTACTTTGGCTTCAACTTCTCATTCAACTATAAAATATGTATCCGAGGCATGAGAATCAATGTGTTTCTTACACTTGCAAGTAATAATTTCCTTTGAATTTCCCCAATGTCTCAGTTGGGGAAAAAAAACAGCCACGTATCTTCTAAAAGAAATTTTAAATGTGTTTTAATTTTGATTTTCTCTCTCAAGATTCGGCATCACTTGACTGCTGTGGTGAGTTCATCTCACAGGATATCACCCTGTTGCACATTTCAGCAGCACTCTTTGTCTCCAGGAAGTGGCTTACTGAAACTAAGACAGGTAGTTCACAAAAGTCTGCGGTCTGTCTAGAAGCTTGCGTTATCCACCAGGCAGATACATGTCTTAACAAGTTGTTTTTATGTGGTTGTTAATGGCAACCAGTTTGTTTTTCTTGTTTAGCTTTACAGTCAGGTAAATGTTAGTTTACCTGTATTGTATTGCTTTTTTTTTTAACTCCAAATATAATGAGGACATGAAAGGAGAATAACCAGTTAGACAACATGATTAATTCCATTAAAAGGAAATATGCTTTTACCTAAAGCAGTTAAAATTTTTACTTGCATTAACTTAGTTTATTTAAAATTTATCATTTGCCATAGTTTGAAAATACAGGATGGGTTCCAGTGATGCAACATGAAAGGAGCTCCTGCTGTTTTAATAAATGTAGTATTTTTTTCAAAGATACTACATACAGAGATACTTCTATCAGACCTGTTCAATATTTAAACTTTTGTAGCAACGTTGTATAAATGGGTTAGTGGAAAATTGATAGTTATGTTTATTATCCTTTTATGTCAGTGTTGTATTTGTTATGCAGTGTTGGTTTAAGTGCCAGGTCTGTTTACATATTTTGCAGAGGCTAACATGCCAAGACTATGTGAAATACAGAACCGACTACTAGCAGCTTGCATAAAGGCCAGAACATAAACATGCTTATTAATGACCTCGATGCACGTTAGTGAGAACGCAACCTTTGAAGGAGGACTGCCTTTTGCCAAGTTCCTATCATTCCCTGGGAGATCCGAGGCATCTCTGTAACCTTAGAGCTGGAAAGCTCTTGAACAAATTAGGTTAAAGTAGGTCTGCAATCATTTTCCTCAGGCTCATCTGTGTCTTTAGATAACATGGGGAATTATTCATTAGAGTAATTATGGCGGTCATCTCAAAGGGGAGCTAAATGAAGCTATCCTAGATTCAGAATATTCATCCTTTTCTAGTTTGTTTCAGGCTTCTTGTGCAGAGTGGATAGGGAAGAAAATTATCCGACTGCAGACACAGTAGAAGGAGGTGCGGATTACAACACTTGCACAGCAATTCCTTTGGCTCAACTTTTAGATAACATTGCAGCTTTTAAGGAGGTTTTAGGTTCTTAGGGAATCTAACACATGGTTTCGGGGATGGAAAAGCTTTCTATGAAGCCATATTATCATCATGCTCTACTTTTTAGGTAAATGTCTCTTTTATAAAGCAGGGTCGTGATAAATGTTCACTCAGTTGGGATGAAGGCAGAAATATGTCCCCTTGGCATCGTCGCCTTGTTTTACTGAGCTAAATGTTTCATTTTTTTATGCCCAGTCCAAGCACCTTCAAATGTTCAAATAATTATTGATGAAATGAGTTAGAAAATGAGTTTAACTCCTTTGCTGCATCAGGTGAGCAGATCTTCACTAGTGTAGAGTAGTGAAGAGTAAAAGGAGATAAAGCAACATATTACATATAAATGAAGCCTGGGTAATGTTGAAATTAACCCTTTAAAGCCCAAACCATGAAATAATTGACAGAAAATTCAGATTTTTTTTTTTAATATAGGACTTGTCATTAAATTCTATGAAAAATTCTGAAACAAAAAAATAAATTTTGTACAAGTTAAATTTGATCCTTTGCATCAACTTTGATACAGTAGGCTTTTCCATATAATCTTTTATACATTTTTTGTTCCCTACATATTTCTGATTTATTAAGTCGGGTTCTCAAGAGCGAAAATATCCCATTGATGATACAGAGGTCTCAACAATTCATGCATCAAATATGATACATTTAGCTTTAAGGGGTTAAATGAATACATGATTGTCAGATTTGTTATTAAATGTCATGGGTTTTTGAAGCCATTCAAATATACTAACTTGATATTCAGCTTGCCTTCACAGCAGCTGATTCAGTAGGAAAGATTTTCTGACCATTCTAAATAAAACTTGTTGCCAAATGAATGCAAAGTGCAATCCATTGTCGTAAGGCAAATGTTATTGTGCAAAAGTCCAGTCATTATGATGATGATTCATTCAGAGCAGCTCTGCACAGAGGGGAAGATCAGGGAGATGCTGTAAAAAGCTCTTTGTCTCAGATCGGATTACTGACCCTCATTTCACCATGTTCAAAGAAAACAATCGTGGTTTTGTGTTTTAGAGTCACATAAGACCACTGAGTCCAGTTCTCTCTGGTGAGAACGAAGGCCAGAGGGAAAACAAAACTGGAACTTCAGGTTCCCACCAGCTGCTTTCCCGGTTTGTGAAACTGTGAAAAGGCTACTCTTTCTACCTGTTTTTAGTTGCACTTCTAGTCATTGTTTCAACAGGCTTCTGCACTCATGAAGTTTAATTAAAGCTGGTCTTTGGGACGGATCTGTGTTTTTCATCAGTAGTTGTACATTATTTTGGGAAAGTGAATTGCGTAACCCTACATTCATGGCTGTGTGTTTCTCAGTTGTTGCACTTTTGTCTTCAGTTTACCTAAGAGTGGGAGAGATGCTAGATGTGACTGGTATATTGACATAGAGCTGAAGATCTTTAGATATGTAGCAAAAGCATTGCATCCTCTAAAAGCTATTTATCCACAAACTAATTTAAAGGACTTTAAACGTTTTCGTAGTTTAGTCCCTGCTTTTTTTTCTCGTGTGTGTTATAATGTATGTTAATATTCTTCATGTGACTCGCATTACTAAAAGTAGCTCCTTTTCCTTTGTCTTAGTTGAGTCCAAATGAGGTACGCTGGCTAATAAGAGAGTAATTACAGGTGGCAGAAATAATATCCCTTCCCATAATTCATAATTTGATAAATGCTTATATGAGGTATAAATAATTGAGATAATGAATGACACATATCTCATTTTTGAAAGTTGCTGTCCAAAACTAAATTCTCAGGACCTGTTTAATTTTGCCTCTAGGAAGATGGATAGCTTATTTTTAATTTTCCTCTGGTATCTCTTTGCTCTTCAGTTTTTCACAGAAAATCAGTTGCAGCTTCATCTTTCAGTAGCTGTTCTTTGCTCTGGTTAAGCTGCATGTTGACATTTGCTCTTTAAAAACAATGTGATTCCTCACTGAACATTGAAACAGACTCTGAAAGCATAATGGTAGATCAAACTTTTTGGTGGACGTTTAGAGTTTTAAACTTCTTCAGCTATATTCAGCTCTGGCTGCTGTTTGTCTCTGCTTGTATACAAGTTGTTTGAGCAAGAACTGTAACCTTCTAAACCACCAAGATAGCACATGTCAAAGATTCTCTGTGGAGTGAGTGTTTGTGGCCAAGGCATGTGTGAAATGATGTCTCATGCTCTGTGAACACAGCATGAGCTTGATGAATCCTGGCATTGTCATCCCAGTGGGGAGTGGTTTCTAAACTCTTATCTCATGTGATTGTTTCAGGAATGGGAAGCGACTCAAGGCATCTGTTTGGGTTTATCACCAACTGAGACATGAGAAAAGCTGCTGTGCTTTTTTTTTTAACAAAAAGCTCTGATAAATTAAGGGTGAATTAAGTTTTTGTTAAGTTCAGCTTCTATGGTGGCTTTTTGTTTTGTTTGTATTGTTTTTTTTTTTAATTTGTGAGAAACACTTGAAATATTTCCACTGTCCAACTTTATTAACATCACAGTTATTATTTATTCCTTTGTGTTTTATAAGGTTTGTTTTTTAATCATTTGACTGTAGGTTTTTTTAGGTTATTTTTTCCTTTTATTGTAGGTTATTGAGTACTTTTGGATGCTTTGTAATACATTGATAAGATCCTCCTACCTGAGTGGAAATATTTTGTTAAAAGGAAGCAATAGTTGCATCATAAGTTTAAAAAAAAGGTAACATAACATTTTAAGAGCACAACATCCTCCTAAGATGTTTTTAAAACATGAAAACCTTTGCATGATCAGGAGCCTTTTGCTTTTGCAAAAAACTTTTTCCACCATTGGTTGCTTGGGGGGGGGAGCATGTTTCAAAATATGATCAAAATGAATAATCTAGGTTCAGCCTGATAAGTGAAGTTCTTTTTTATTTAATTTTTATATACTGTTTTATGAGCCACATTATTAATCTATAGCACACAAAGATAATTTTAAAACTGTGAATCTTTTAGCTATTTTTATTTCACTGTAAAGAAACTACAAAGAGAAACTCGACGGTTCCCTCTACAGTGCTGCTGCGGTTGAGGGGTGATGGTTTATAAATAAATGCTGCTTGACTTCATCTAATATTACAGAGTTAATTATTCTGGATTTTTATTAATAAGTGAGGAATAAAGTGGCGTTTGTAGTAAACATAAAACATCCATGTTAAACTGGGTTAAAGCTTCATTATAGAACAGGAGAAAAGCCTGCTTGCTCTCCACCTATGCTAGGGAAATGATTTTCTTTTTTTTTCCTTTCCTCTTCCTTCTTGAGCTACAGCAATGCCACCAACCCTGTTAGCTCCTGAGGGCTGCCCTGTCCCCCTCCCCTGTCATGCATTGTTTGTGTTGCTGTAATCTCGGCTGTAAATTTGCAGCTGTGGCTAAGCAGTCCTGTAACAGGCCACTGCAATCTGGATGAAAAGCTGTTCTCGCATAAAGCAGGGGCTAGCTTTTACTAATCACACTCTGCCATATCAAACAGAGGGCTCCTATAAATAACGCAGTCAAAGCTGTGTCCGCTTAACCCCAACACACTAGAAAGACGCTCTACGCCTTTTTTTTTTTTTTTCTGCACTGAGCTTCACACTATTGTAAATACGTCCACGTTATCAGATCTACTGTTACTTTGGAAATGCTAGTTTTATTTCAATATATTTAACTGACCTCTGTGATCATAAATACGTATGCACGGACAATAAACGGATTTTGAATAACTTTGTAGAAGTACTTCTAAATAATATATTAAGATTTAAGTAAAACTGAGAAGAGAAACTATTGTAACATGGGAACTGGAGCTATACATTAAAGTTTAAAAACAAGCTGTGGATGGAAAACGGAAAATAAAATTTACAATAAGTGCAAAATAGCGCTGAATATAATAATTGAAGCAATAATTACGATTCTTGAGAAAGTAATGCATAAGTAATAACTGAGGAATAATACTAACAGTTTAAACAATATGAAAAAAAATAATAAATAAAAATAAAAGTTGCCCTTAAAAAAAAAAGTATAACTCAGCTTGTTGTATGTATTCAACACCATTTCCAACAGTGAGGCAAGTCTTGTCTTTAACTTTGTTACCCTTTATGCTCAGCTAGTTAATAACTGTCTAGTTCACCTCTGCATGTGTTGTTTAAAATCAAATAGTTGATCAGCCATTTCTACCCAAGGTCATAGTCGCTGCAGCAACAGGCCTGACTTGGAAGGCACACGAGTTACATGGTAGTAGGAGGAAAGTTGTCTCCTGGCTGTGAGCGAGAGGGTAAATGATATTCTGTGACTGCTCTGCCTTCTTTATTCACTGCTACACAGAGGAAGCCACAAAGTTCACGGCCAGGCTGCAGAGTCACATGGCAACGATTCACGCATTCCCACACATTTTTGAAATTTTTAAACAAATGCAGCCACTGTTTGTGAAAGTTCACACTGTGATTCTCAGGATTTATTTATTTATCTTTTCACCAGTTTCTCTGTTTGCAGGCTGAGCATTTCACTTTGGTGATGGTGTTTCCTCCTAAAGAAGTAGGCTAAGAAGGAATATATCTCTGCTGATAGCTTAACCCAGCTGGAAGCTGCGTTGCATGTCTTAAATGTTCTTCCTTCAGAACGTGAAGCCTCCTGATGGAGTTTGACGACTGATCAGTCATCATGCTAGAAACATGTGGGTCAGTGGATAAGCTTATCTGCGCTGTAGAATGTGCCTCTCATTAGTTTGCTGCCTTCCAGATTACTTTTCTGAATAACACTGTCGATCAGCATCCCTGTTTCTAAATAGAATTTTTTAAAAAAAGAAAAATTGATACACAAATATTAATTTTCTTAATATCTCTTTAAAAATTATATCTCTCTAAAAATAATACTTTTAATAAATTGTTTTTAATCACCTTCTGCAGTTATTACATTAATGCAGCTCAAATATCCCTATGCTCTCACATTTGGTCTCTTACACAATACAACTAAAGTTAGAAAAACATCCTTATTTCAGTTTAAAGTTGTGGATTAATAAAAATAATGTTTACATAGTGTTATTAAAGGTATAACATGAGTGGATTTTTGTCAGAAGCTTCGGTGTCCGACAGTTCTGTAAAACGCTTGTTTGGGTTCATGTAAAGTTGAAATAAGCAGGAAATGATACAAATGCTGGGGAAACACAGTGTTTATGTTATTACATTATGGTACATTTAAAAAGCAGAAGGTGATAAGTGAGGGATTCCAGCGTATGGAAAATGCATCCATTTCTCTGAAACTTCCAAATTATCAGAAGTGTTTCCATTTGGAACAAAAATCTTGCATCGGGTTTTCCCCAGTATTTTTAACATTTGTAAATAGAGTTGCACCTAAGCATGGGGGGGTATGAAATTCTGACCAGTACCATGCTATTATGAATAAAGCCCTAAATTGTTGTTTTTTTATGGTCTGAATGTAAAAAAAGGGAGAGAAAAATGCTGAATTGTGAGTTGATCTTCCGCATAATGTCTACAGTCATAGCTGATTTTTATCATCAGTGGGAGCTCCTTTTAGATCACCTTTAGGACAGTATAAGGAAATACACACAAATTTCGTAGCTACTGCCGCTGAGGTATTTTAGTACTTTCGCTTTTCACTTGTGACCAACGCAGTCGCCAAGCTGTCTGCCTCACTATCACAGTGGTAGGGTTTGTTCACACTAATGCCTCATGCTAAAGGTAGCTTGTTCATTTTAAGACGGCATAAACTTAACCAGAATTTGCCAAATTATGATGAGCATTGCTGCTGCAGATGCTGTATCATATTAGCGGCCATTTATCAAACACATGTAGGGCAAACCTTCAACTCAGCTGTTGCCTTCCGTTTTCTTAAAGCAAGCCAAGTATTCCCATGAAGCTGACTTTAATGTTTTCGTAGCAAAGTGTTGACCACCATTAAGGACCGAAACTGAGGGGAAAAGTCGGTGGTGGTCTGTAGAAAAGGGCTGGATGATCTGGATAAAACTTATCTCAGCATATTGCTCTTAATTTCAACCCATACAATATAATTTAGATATCAATATTAACAAAATAAAAGATTCAAATGACTGCATAGAATACTCCCAACAGCATCCTGAACAAACTTATGTCAAATATTTTTCCTTCTTTATAAAGCTGCTCTTATATAATATTTTAGAAATATTTGCTTCTGGATATATGCTTTATATATATATGACTGTTGAATATATTGTCAGCACAATATTTATATAACAAATGACTGTTAGAGTGCACTAACTGTTGACCTATATTTACTAGGTGTTATAAGTTTGGATTTCCCACCCTAATGTATTATTTATTAAACAAGTTGGGAGTCCGATGCTCACCGAGACACAGAGGACTTTGGTCATTTGGTCACAGAGTGTAAGAAGCACAAAAAAGAAATAGGAACACAGAAAAAAAAGGCATAGATGAAGACTGACATTTTCATCACCATTAAGGATGCTTTAATACCAGATGTTTTTCCTAGAACAGGTAGAAGTGGGGCGTGCAGGTGGCGCAGTGGTTAGTGCGCACGACCCATGTATGGAGCCTTAGTCCTCGACGCGGGCGACCCAGGTTCGAATCCGGCTTGTGGTCC
>JAUZNJ010040649.1:0-10295 GCA_034780135.1 Jordanella pulchra | reverse complement strand
TATATATGTGTGTGTATATGTGTGTGTGTGTATACTGTATGTATGTGTGTATAGAGGGACTCCAGCTTGCCCAGGGTCCTTAAACTGGCTGGATATCTTGATATGTTTGTCAGTGTTTGACTTCCGACAATAAAAAAAAAAACACCCACAGAATTCATTTGTAATAAACATGACATTCCTAAGTAACAAAAAAGAAATAAAATAGGGCTTGGTGGCTACCAGGACACATCATAAAAGGTGTATTATTAGTCTATTTTTTGTTCAATCTTTTTAGTTAATTGTATCACTTATAAATCCAGTGAAACAGTTAATCAGTTATCCACAGCTCAAACAGCAAACATTGAGTCTGTAATTAGTAAAATGTTTCTCACAGTAACATCTTTTTCTGCATACCACCAGTGATAAAGCAGCTTTGAATATCCTCCTCCCAGCTTACTGAGTTGAGACATTAGCAGACATGCCTTATGTTCTGTCTTTTTCTCTGCCCTCCTTTCATCTGCGCAGAGCCTAAGGCTGAGAAAGCCGCTGTGCTGGTATAAGCTTTGTCACTCCCACACTGGGCCCCTGGCTAGCCAGCCAGCTCTCTTCAGTCCTCTCATTTACACCCAGCATAATTAGGAGTTTCGACCTTAAAAAAGCTGATGGTTCTTGTAGAAACTACTCCCAGAGGATTTCACACTGGAGCTGCCAAAGCAGCTGAGGGAATAAAGTCAGATGCAAACTTGCAGCATGTGAGATTTTCCTGTTTGGGATAATTTCAGAATCATGTGAGAGAGCCAAGATGAAACAGAATAAGGCTGCATTTTTTTTATCATACTTATATTTATTTTTAATGCTTAACTCATATCAGTGACTAAATGGCCTAACCCTAGCAACAAAAGAACAACAAAATTTTGCCTGAATGCTTCACTAGCAAAATACTCTGAGTAGACATTATATTTAGAGATTACAGATTACCAGGCATAAAATCACGTGCGGACTTGTTACCACATAGAAATGCATGTAAAAAATAGTATAACGTCCACAACAGATTTCTGTCTCATACACTAAATCTAAGACAAAAATAACAAAATAAATAAAGGAATCAAAAAATACAGATCTGAGTGGGAAGATACTGGGTTAGGAAAGAAACATGATAGAGACACATGAGATTGCAGAACCCCAAACGTTCCTTCATACTCCAACCATCTCTAGAGACTGATGTGGTATGAGAAAATTATCATAAGTGTGTTTCTATTTCTTGTTTATATGGTGCTAATGAATGATTGAGTTTTTGTTGTAATGCTGATATTTTTGAGTATTTGGGGATCATTTATCAAAGAATAAGGATTTAACAACAAAATGCTTCCTGTCATGGAGAATGCAGATGGGTTTTCTCCTTGATTTATAGCTTCCAAAGATTAGGCACTCAAGAGCCTATGTTTGGACAATATTTAATATTTGGTATATATTTCTAAAGTTTTTTTTTATTTTTAAATAGGCCACCTTAAGGTGCTACAGCTTCTACCATGTGGTACATTATACAATATCTTTTCAGTAGTACATTGTGCAACATCTAAGTCGTGCATATTGAACATTACTATATTGCTCTCATTGCGTGGTAATTTTTTTTATGGAGCAATATTGAGCAATCCATGCTAATAAAGGATTTTCCAGGTTTTATGAATGATATTTAATCTTTCACTTCAGCCATTATTTTCTTTTTTCTCATTTGTCCTTCACACTTTCATATTTCCTATTCTTTTGTTCTTCAGATAAAGGCTTTCTGTGCCTTTTTTCTTGGCTCCACTGTGTCATAAAACTCTAAAATCCCAAATTATTCTTTGATGGCCTGTGAGTAGCACAGCAACATGCGTGTGAATGTAGATGTCAATGGCCTTTCATGCGTCTGCTGTAAAGCTGTTTGTTTTAATGTAAGAAAGAGAACGGAGCACAGAAAGTTGCAGATGTGGCATTCTAGCCAGAGATGGGGCAAGTCCCTCAATTGTCCAAGAAACTTTTAGATTACCACCACAAAGTCTTAGATGATAATATATTAAGATAAAGAATTTTACTTAGTTCTGTTTTTAAATTAGATAGAGAAAATATAGCTATAGAAATATTTCAAGGGGTTATAATATGTGTTTTTTAATACCAGTAAAGTACATTCGCATTCCACAAATTTCAGATTTCATATTGTGGGATCTTTCCATCTTTCCATATTTAAACTCAACATGAATTCTTTATAAGGACAAGATATAGCAACTTTTTAAATTGATTAACACTTAATAAGTTGGCATACATACACATGATTTGACCTGAATTTAATTCAGGTGCCATCTCAAAAGATGGCATTTATCAGGCTTTAATGGTCATTGTTTTTTTTGTTTTTTTATATACTGACTGTTCCATACAGTGCAACAACAAATTTGAACTAGTTTTACATTGTATATGATTTAAAAAATGATTTGTCCTTCTACAACTGTTTTAAAGTTCTAGTTTCTCAGCAAAAGATGGAAAGTTGGTTTTCATCTAAAATATCCAAATTACCACATTTAGACTATTATTTTATGTTTATTTAGAATATTTCTTACCCCAAAGGTTTACATTGAGGTACTGATAAATCCACAGGAAGTTTGATTTTTCTTCGTAGCGGTGTATGACCTTTTTATTATGCATTTTACCAACAAGAGAGCAGCAATAAAAGGAAATATATTAGCTGCCAGGGATACCATTCAATGTCCAAAATAGAAAAACATATACACTCTGGTGAAAGATTAAAGAAGTGACCCTTATTTCCCACAGGAGCTCTTACGCCCCATCTCTCTTTGAGTCCCACCTCCCCCCAAATCCCTCCTGAATACACTATCATTGCTGAGACTGCAACCTGAAGGATTGGATGTAAAAATCCCAGTGAAAGACGAAGGGACACCAGCACCTTAGAGTCTCTATCACCTTGATAGGATGCGATTTTTTCCTCAAGCAGGCCCACAACATCAGTGAGATTTCTCAAGGACAGGATGAGGATGGTGGAGATACACTGAGATTGAAAGATTTAGACAGTACAGTTTCCTTTTTAGGAACACAATGGAAAATCTGAACACATAAAATAAACTGAAAATTCTCACATAATTGAAACAGAACATTAATTGGAGTCTACCAGATAGTTTATGCGATAACGTGAAGGGATAAGTGACTTTAAACAGACATTCGTTAGCAAATCACTTTGTAAAAAGTACAACATACTTTCCGGTTGATAACTGCTTACGTGGAAGGTTACCTGAAAGCATAAATGACACTTATATACAAGGCTCCTATTTTAAGTATGTTTGCTTCTTAGTTGTCATTGCTTTGCTTTCTTCAAATAATGACTACAAATTTGTCATTAAGTTTCTGTTGACTATTATCTACTCTAGTAACAAAAAACAAACAAAAAAAATGTATACGTTTGTATAAAAATGTAACAGATTTGTAAATAATGTATGGAGCAGTGAAAAATCAGCATGTTTCTCCAGTGCACAATCAAAATAGGATTATTTCTATTATCTCATCGGTGCAATCCCATATATCCCTGTTTGACTGCTAGTCTGACCAAAGATAACTGAGAATTGATTTTACTGCAAAAAAATAATCTCTAGAGCGATCAGTTATTTATTTCTTTTATAATATATATTCATTTTTAAGAAGAGTATGTTGATAAAAAGGAATGGAAATCAGAGAGGGATGAGATGTGATTCAGTCTTGGAAGTACTTTCAGCCAGTCTTTTGGGACCCAGCTGTGCTGTTAGGTCATTATCTTCTTAAGCTGGCCTAGGCATCCCCCAGTCAAACAGTTGTTAGTTTACCATCAGGGCTAGGAGGGGATGTCAGAGGCCAGTGGAACTGTTGAGCTGGAATTCCCCCACTTCACGGCTTGTTGCCACTACCTCTGTGACCAGCAGCGCAGGGCTCATGGCTTCGAGGAAGGGCACAGAGAGCTCTTTGTGTATGTGGGCTTGTGACTGATGTTTGTTTGAGGTTTACAACAGTGCTGTTGCACAAGTTACACATCACACACATAGTGCATCTGTCCTCTCTAATTAATCTCTTTGTAGAATAATTAACCAAATACCCCAAAGGTGGATTACATCCTGACAGTACCTAAACACAAAAGGTTTTCATGCTCACCAAAAAAAATTAATTTTATGTCTTTTATCTTTCTAACAATACAAATGAAAACCCAGAAAGCATAAAGATGTTTTCAAATGCATTCATCCAAAAGTAAAGTGTATCAGCCCAGATGTGTAATTCATAACACACACCTGTTTACTCGATATTCACTCTTCCCTCACTCTCTCTTTGATTTGTATTCATCCATCTTGCTTTGACATACTATAATTATTCATTACAACGGCTTTCAATCCACTGTGATGGAGCTTCATTATGATTAAATGGGTTTTGTTTGAGTTTGCACAGCTAAATAGTCTGAATAAAGAAAAAATATTTGCTGTGTTTAAGCTTTTTATTTTTTTAACTGTTGTTGCTGTTTAGACATGCCAGTATTCTGTAAAATTTGCTCCTACTCATTAAGAGGATCGTTTAGTTCCAAAAGCTGTTTTCTTCTGGGTGATTTTTTAAACAAGCCAAAAATATAAAATAAACCAGTCTAAGTCATATTTTGCAGTAAAACCCTAATAATTCTTAAATGGGGCAAAAAAAAGGAATTACTAAAAGATGCGACAGTGATAAATGCTGTGCAAAATTTAAATTACTGTATCTTTGTTTTTTTGTAGGGTAGCAGAAGGCAAGATTTCAAAGGTTTTAATTAACAACAACAAGTCCCTGGTCAACAAAATGGTTTACCATTTAGTCAATCAAAATACTCGTTAGAGTTTAAACCCCACAAATGATTTTTTTTGCCCTCCTCTTTGCCATGTTCTTAAAATGTTTTAAGGAAAAGAAAGAAATAAAAGCAATACTGGTTAAAAAGCTACATATTTAGATAGAAGTTTTTCCAAAAATTACCTTGGTGTGCAGTTCCTCATGGTTACTAAGCAGGTTATCCAAATATTTCTTTCTTTTTTTGTTTTTGGTTTCTTGCAAAGGCAACTGAAGAAACAACAATAAATGTAAATTCACAAGCTGCCAAAGAGGAACAAAAAATACAATTCTAGCTGCTTCTTTGCTTTTTTGTCTGTCAGCAGAAGCAAGCCTTCCTCAAACTTTGGATTTGTTTCTCTTCAATTCCTGAATAATTCATTAGTATGAATTATTTGGCTTTATAAAAGTTGTCAATAAACTCTTGAAATGTTTAATATATGCTGGCAAAGCTTTAAGGAATAACACATAAAGATCTAAAGGAGAAATGAGAGATGAATAAAATGTTTAGCATTTTGCTGTACTATTATAACACTCCAGAATTGATTACTGTACTCTAAATATATATGGTAAACATGCCCCAAGACATTTTAGACATAAACAAGAAGCTTAACTATGTTGGCCCCTGTGAAAATGTCAATCCAGATAGATGGGAAGAAGCTGCTAGACCATTAGTACCATAATAGTGTTAAGGCCAAATTGCATCATATTTCGTCAAACCTTAACCAGAAGATGCTAAATGTAACCAATATTATTGAATCCCATTTAAACTTTTGCTTCCAAAGCAAAAGGATAATGTTAAAATCTTTTTTTGTATATAAAGAACTGTTTAGGCCATACTCTAAAACAAAAAAAAAAAAACACTATTATGTGGAGATGATGATATTAATTTTTTTGGAGAATAGAGAGTGTTCATGGCTCTGATCATCAAAGCCAGTCAGAAACAAACCATTAGTTGCAATTTTTATCAGAATTCTACCAGATGATTTTTCTTATGAATAACAGTTTTTGTCATGTGGTCATGTCTACTCTGGTGAACAGCAGACAGACTGGGCTTAGTACTGTGATCCTCTAAATCACTTAGGTTAATTTCCCCTACTCACTAATACTTATAAAGCATCACATTATAACCTCAAACTGGTGTTGGAAGCTCGAGATTTCTGTCTTGAGATGCCATGTGTCATGCATAGATCTCCAAGTATGGTATTTTACATATTGAATCACTTTGCAGCAAAGATTAGCTTTCAAAACAGCTTTGTGTCTGATGGACTACAGAGAGGAGGTGCAGCAACTGGTGGGCTGAAGCAGAAACAACAACCTGATTCTGAATCTTGAGAAGATGTAGGAAATTATTGTCGACTTCAGGAAGAACCAGTCTAGCACTCCACTGCTCATTAACAACTCAGCTGTAGAGGTGGTCAGCAGCATCAAATTCCCTGGTGTGCGCATCACAGACAACCTCACCTGGTCTGTGTACATCATGTCACTGGTCAAGAGGGCACAGCAGTGCTTTTACTTCCTTCGGAGGATGAGGAAAGCCCAGCTGGCCCCACTCATCCTCAACACGTTGCATAGATGCACCATAGAGAGCATTCTGACCAGCTGTCTCTCTATGTGGGGTGGAAGCTGCAGTGTCTCTGACTGGAAGTACGTGAGGAGAGTGGTGAGGACAGGGGAGAGGGTCTTACCTCCAGTCAGGGCATCTCATCTCAGCGCTTCATGTCCCAGGCCTGTAACATCATCAGTGACCCCTCTCACCCCCACCATGAACTGTTCTCCCTACTGCCCTCTGGGAAGAGACTCCACAGCATTTGGTGCACAGCCACCAGGTTCTGCAACAGCTTTTTACTCTTTGCCATCAGACTGTTGGACTGTTAAAACTCTATCTGCACTCTACACCCACACACACAGATATAAACCTGGGGACATTCTGCACCATTATTTGCACTCTCAACATTGCTGAACTTTAATAATCCTTTTAAATTTGAAAGTACAAATTAAACATTCACTGCCTTTTAGAACCATTACTATTTTGCACTGCCAACAACTTCTCCAATAAGTGCTGATATTTTGGCACTATTATTTTGCACATAATCCCTTAATCCGGTATACTTTAGACCATCTTGAACTGTTGTAATTTTGGACACTTAACATTTTTATCACTGCTGTTACATTTTTATTACTGCTGCACTTTTATTTTTATATTCTATTTTACTGCTATTGTATTTCAATTGAAATCTCATTACATTGTCATAAGCTGTATGCAATGGAATTAAATTTTTGGTTGCACGTGTACACAATGCGACAATAAAGTTTGTCTAAGTTAATTTGGTTGAAGGGTTTCATTATTCGGGTATGCCCAGAGCCCAAAGTGTTCTCTTTTGGTTTAGCATTAAAATCTCCCTTTCCATCACTTTTACTGAGCTGTGTGATGCCAATGTAAATAGTTATTGTTTAACGTTAGTTGTTTTCACGTCTCGTTGAAGCAACAGGTCCAAGGCACTGCTAACAGAGAACATGCTTTTGGTCACTGTCACCCTTCTTGTTGATACAACAATTCCAGATAATATGAGACTAAATGTCCCTCCATGTATAAGGTCTGGTTTGACAAACTGATGAAGACTAAATGTTGTGGGTTAATCGCTGCATGCAGTGTGTATCAGCCAGCCAGGAAACTAGATGAGAACATGAGAAGTTAAATTACCCTATAGATCGTATGACTTCCAGTGTTACAATTGCACACATGTATATTTTGATGATGATGCTCAAACAATATATCTTGCAACTCTAATGAGTTGCATCCATGTGCCTTTTTGTATTGGGATTCCATCATTTTACTGGGGGGCTTCAATGACAAATACACCTGGAGGGGTGTGATCAGGAGGAATGGACCCCCAAACAGTGCTTAATTTTTTACTTCTGAGAAAATCATGGGTTGTCCATAATAAACACCCTGTTCCAGAATAAAGTGGTTCATCAGAGAACTTGACACCAGGACACCCAATGATTTTGTAGTCGTATCCTCTGACCTTGTGACTGAGCAGAGTCTGAGTGGACCCTGTTCTCTGGCTTTTTTTTTTGATTCGGCCGCCCCTGGTTGTGGCCGTAAGGTCAACAGTGCCTGACATGGTGACAACCCCCCAGCCTGGTGGTTGACACAGGCAGTAAAGGATGCTGTCAAGCTGAAGAAGGAGTCCTATCAAGCCTGGGATTGCTGCTGCCTGGGCAGTTGCAGAAGCAACAATCCAGGCCTTGGAGGAGCTCTGAGAGACAGAAAGACTGTTGGTCGGCCTCAAAGCAGTTATGGAAAACTGTCCGGTGTCTCCAGAGGGGGAAGCACTGCCTGAGTACCTTAGGTCTCTGGATGTTGTTGGCCTGTCATGTTTGACACATCTCTTTACATTATGGGACAGTGTCCGTGCACTGGCAGACTGGCAGGGTCGTTTAAGTTGATGGCAAGTATTTTTATTTTTACTTAAAGTTAAATTCACATTGAAAAACAGATTTATATTTGGACCTTATGTTTATTTGTGAAGACCTTTAAAAAGACAAGAAACTCTGAAGAAGTATTAGCTTTTTACAGTTGGGAGAAATATGATTCCCGATCAACTACTCGCAAAACATCTGATATATCAGTTATACACATTCAGCCCATTTAGAAAAAAACAAACAAACAAACAAAACACCAGTTTATGGGAAAAACAATGCAGCAACCATGAGATTAAAAATGTACATCCAGCTATATACTAGCACAGTTGCGAAAGCTTCCACAGCATCCACATTCTCAACATGTCTGTTCAATGCAAGGTTCATTCAACAGAACCATAGTTCCCTGGAAAGTGAATGTGTGCAGTAATGAGTGGAGAGGGCAGAGTTCAGGACATGTAGGTGGTTGATCTGTATTCTTAACGAGCAGTTAGGTCTCTGGACCCCTCTCCTGGGTCACGCAGATCAGACACAGCCTGCTGCTGCAGTTGCTGCATTGCAAACCAAGGCTCTTGCACATTAACAGGGGTAAGAGAAGTACGGTTGAGTATGGTGATAATGTTCTAAAGGCTTAATCTTAAATTATTTTCTTATAGACCGATTTTTTCATCAGTGCCTTGAATTTCTCATTATGGTAGTTCACTTGGGCAAAAATAGCATGGGAGGGTAAAGAAGGCTAAAATCATGCCAGCTGCGTAAGCATAAAGTTACTCTAAATGGGTCAAATGAGACAGCACTGATTACTGGCAGGTACTGAAGTGAGAGTGGGTGTTTTGCTCCAAAACCCACTGTGGGGCAACCTTTGGGTGTATTCATGCTAGCTGCTGTTTCCACCTCAGTCACGAGGAATCTGAATACTAGACCTAACAGGACCCTTGAGAGTTTCAGTACCACACACATATAAGACACTTAGATGAGCATGTTTTATGTCTCAGATTTACATCAGAAAAATATGATGAGCTTTATGGGTTTTTTTTTATATCTCCTACTGGTGTAATCTCTTTTGAACCAGTTTGAAAAGCAGCTTTTATATTTGGTTGATTTTAATACAGTGATTATACATTTTTATGCTTTTTTCACAGTTTTCACTTACAACTATTAATGCATTTCATATGGATTTGAAGTGATAGCAACAAAGCAGCAAATAACTTGAAAATGGAAAGAAAATATAAAGATGAAGCAGATGTGTTTTTGTTTTCTTATATTATTTTATAAAAACTTTAGAAGTGTAGTGGGAAACAATATAGAGCCAATCATTGCTATGATCAAGGCTGCAGTTGTATATTTTTAGCTGTTTTGCACATCTATAGTAAATAGAAGGTTTGTCTATTCTTATTTGTAATTAATTTGAAAATAGATTAGACTCTGTCATTTTGAATTAAGATCATTAGATGTTTTCAAATCATGCTACAAATTCTTAATAGGTCTTAACTCTGTAAAAGCCAAACATAAAAAAATACTCCTCTGTAGTAAAGCTTACATAGCCTCTTCTACACAGTAAGAAATTGTGTTAAAAATTCAGAGTCAACTTTTTTTTAACTCTAAATAGAGTATTTACAATTATACTGAGTTTTTAAGTAAATAGTTAGTAAAACATTTTACAGCGAGTCAATGCAGCTTTTACTCTATATGGTGTTGGTTACCCACCAGTCTCTAAGAGGTCATCTTGAATTTGACACTAAAATAAGTAAAATTAAGTCTGAAAAGTTGACACTGGCTATAGAGTAAATTTTACACTAATTTGGAGTGGGACCAAATTTAATCTGAAACAGACTTATATTCAGCTCCTTAGGTGTTAAAGTAATACCTTTTTTCAAAGTAACACTAGCTAGACTCTGAATAAATCCCTGTAGCTGTCATGGTGGGTTTCAGAGCTCTAACCCACATGCAGAACACCACACAGACAAGGAGAAAAAGTTCAACAAGTTTATTTTAGAAAATAAACACAAACAGTTCTGGTTTGGTTCTGGTTC
>JAUZNJ010040648.1:0-34324 GCA_034780135.1 Jordanella pulchra | reverse complement strand
AAATAAAATAATAAAAATATCTAAACACTGTGGCTATAAAAGATAAAAATATGAAAGTAACAAAGAGCAGCATGAGGGCAGAGGTCCAGCATAAAAACAATCAGATAAAGCCAGTGACAGTGAACCTGCAGACATCAACATGATTCGACATCACCTGTGGTTCTTGAGGTAGGGGAAAACGTAATACAGGAGACGTGAGATTAGGGGAACAGCCTTTTCCTTCTCATCGCTGCGGTAGACCATGTCCAGAAGAGGCGCTAGGACCTATAAGAGAAGAATGTCATTTAACAGCACCCACTAAAATGCAAAGGTAATATCTTATTAGCTGCAAATATATAAATACAAAAACAGATATAAACAAAACTTCACCTCAGCAAGCAGAGTAAGAGCCTGGACACTGTAAACTGAGGGAGCGGAGGAGGACACCATGGCGTTAGCCTGAGTCACTGACTCTATGAAAATAAAAGGAAAAGGGACAGTTTCAGTCAAAAACATTGCATATATTTATCACCGACATGAACTTCACATTAATTTATGCTTGTAATAATTCTTTATTTCACCTTAAACCAGTGGCCTGATTATTAATCTGATCTATTCTTTTACCAAGGTCAGTTCACTAAGAGAGAAGGTTTAATATCTATGAGTAAATATATGAAGCAAAAAAATATACGGACATTTACTTTAATAATTCTCCGATCAAAGGTTTTCAATGATACATTCAGACATAAACCCTTACATTTACCCCCACTAACATTTGGTTAAATGTCTGGTTAGCATAAACTAGGTGAATTCTGATTCTTTTTTTTTTTTCTGAGATCTTTATCCAACTGTGTATAATGCACCAGTACCCACAGCAGAAAAGGAGACCCTCAACAAGATGCTACCATTGCTGTGCTGTACTACTGGTACAGGCAGCCTTTCAGTTCTCTAAATATACTTATTGTCACTGTAGACAGAAAGCTCAAACTGCATTTAATCTAGGAAATAAAACAACTTTTCTTCCAAAAGGAATTTGGTTTCCATATGTGGGTGGTACGTTATTTTGGTCAAGCCTGAAGGCATCCATGTTGGAGTAGGAGCTTCTTTCTTTGTTGATTTATTTATTTTTATTTAGCCTTTATTTAACCAGGTTAGTCCTATTGATATATGAAATCTCTTTTGCAGGAGAGACCTGGCTAAGAGGACAGCAGCATATAAAACACAAAAACATAAAGAACAAGTTCAATGTAATTTTTATTCATGTTGATGCATTACTGGCGTTTAAGGTGGACCCTTACAATGGTGTCCCACCAGCTTCCAGTTTAAAAAAAGTTCAAGTCTTGGTGGTTTTCAGGGGATTTCCTGACACTTCTAACCAGTTTTGTTGAATCTAGGGAATTACAGTTTGTTTCTAGTAATCAAAACCGGGTTATTTTTCCAACAAGAAAACATCTTATCTTTTAATGTGTTCCTAAAACCCATTTCTGAAGCCGATATCACTATTTGATTTCCACAACACAACTATATCCTGAAAACCTGGCATAATAATACCTGTAGTACGATTTAAAATTTACACAAATCTGGGACTGTTCACAAAAGGGAGGGACATTCAGTTCAATTCTTCGGGCTGACTGGGAACCTGCCTTCCATGTCGAGGTTTTAGCCAATCACTGCAGCAGTAGCAGCTTGATTGTTTCACTGATACATTAAAGTCTAACCAAATCCAATAGGGGGGATAGTGCAACCATCTTTCCCATCCACAAACAACAATTGCGTTGTTTTGTTTGTTTGTTTTTTTTAAAAATGAGGGTATTCCAGCTAAAACCATGTTTGTTTTGCGTTAGCTTTCCGCACCTGGTTGACACGGTGACGTGATACACGTCACTGCAATTCATTGGTCCGAAACATTTCTGTATCGAGCCAAACACTTCTGCTGACTCCTGGCAAGATATATTTTCGGTAGTTTGTGAATTCACAATCTCGCAACAATTCGTCTTGCATGCAAGGTAAATGTCCCGACATATTTTGCTCTTTTGTCCATTGATGCTCTTCAGTCAGCACAGCCACAAGCCTCCTAGAAATTCTACAACATACTTATTGCTAAATATTTCTAAATCCGTGTTATTTATCTAAATCTTCTTTTAATTCTTCTTTCCAACTATAACAAAGTTCATCTGTGCTTTCCTGAACAGGAACAAACCAATTTCCTCTGATCAAATGGCAGGGTGTCTTTTCTCAGTCTTTTCATAAGTGGTTTCACATCAAAACTGCCTTAATTATCTGAAAATATGACTTTTAAGTGAGAAGTTTTGTTTAGAAACGGATCAAAAAAATCTTCTGGGATTGTTAAAATCCACAATTCTCCATTTTATATCTTCCCCTGACTTTGTCATTGTTCTGAGTACTAGTTGGCTAAAATTTCAGAGGACCTAACCTTAAATGAACCCCTCTAGACTTTGCCTGAGCACCACCTTAAAGACGAATGAAGGTATTTGAGCTTGTACGCATAAATCTGACCCCGCATCATTAAGAGAAAATCCCTCTACCAGAGCTTTTTTGTGTGTCTTGTTTTGTTTCTATTTTAGTATCAAGCATTTATTGTTTGAAGCGCTTAAAATTACCACATTGATCCCCGTCCACATCTGCATCATCTGGTTCTTCAGCTTCTGGGCAAATCTGTGATTGCACTTTGACCTCCAGGCTTCGGCTGAGCCAGCTGGTCTGCTCTAAAGATGAGCCTGCTATCCCTCCTACTGCCTCCAGGATCCGCTGAGTCACCTCCTGCTCAAAGGATCAATCAACAAAGCATCTTACCTTCATCTGCCTAGGATGTAAACAGGGTAATCATTGCCTGTAGATCTGTGAGGAGACGACACTCCTGGCATCTTACCTGCAGATCTTTAGAGTCCTTCTTACTGTCCATGTTAGGGAGACGGTTGACAAAGTCATTGAGCATTCTGCAAGGTAAAAACTGAGACTGAAGATTGTTCATGAATGACTGTAAACCTTCCAAGGAATGGATGAAATGAAGAAATGTTAGGACCATAGATGAGAACTCACCCCAGCAGTAGGAAATGTCCAGGTGGTGCCAGGTTGAGCTGAACAGACTCCCTTAACAAGCTGAGCAGAGGAGCAACGTTTTCCTGTAGGGCCTGAGCTGGAATGCTACAAACAGGAGCACAGGTGGGATGAAAAATGAACAAAAAGAGAATAACATCAGATTTTCCTGAACTGACCTGCATCCTCACCTTTGGATATAAGCGTAGCTGAACTGTAACATGGGAATATCAACCAGCATCGCTTTCTGATGGAGAGAAAAATAGAACCCTGGAGCTGATATCATTCACAGTAAAAGTCTTTCATATCTTTGCCTGACTATGTTTACGTACCTGATCTCCTTTGATCTGATGTGGTCTTTTCACAACCTCTTTGATCAGGTGAAGGACAGTTTCTGTATTCAGGGTGTGGAGCGATTTCATGAGCTCCACAATGATCAGACGAGTCTCACTGGCCACAGGTAAAACCTAAATAAGGACACAAATCAAAGATGAGGACAAGAGCCCCCAAAAAAACAAAGATAAAATTAAATCAGAGCTCAAGATATATGATTTTACTTTGTAACACGGTGTGGTTCTTACTTGGTTTTTGTGCCTCCTTTTGCCTTTTCTGTTACTCCAAACCACTCCCACAGAAGCCATCAGCTGAACCCCATAATGTCCAGTTAGAGGGAGCAGAAACTGCAGAATCCGGTGCCGCAAAACCTAATAACACAAATTTATTGAGTTCTTCTTAACAGTAGGAGTTGCAATACAAATGCTGTGAAGTTACGTCTAAAAGCAGTCTCCAGCAAAGCTCATGTGCAAACCTTGGAGTTTTTGAAGTACACAGAGGTAGAAGCATGTTTGCCGCTGTGAACGCAGTCAGACGCCCGCTTCTGAATCTCCTCCCTCATGACCACGCCCCACAGCAGCGCCATGCTGCTGAGCATCTGCGGCAGCGCCTCCAGCACAGCGTTGCGTGCGTTACGGACGTCCACAGGATCACATGCAACTAGAGACTGACAGAGAGGAAATAGAGTAAAGAAAACAAAAATTAAAGGATAATAGATCAGATTAACCTGAATCAGCTGTATAAAAGCGTAGAAAGCCGTACCTTTTTGTTCTCGAGGAGACAGTAATGTGTGATGGTGGTCAGACCTTCAAGCAGAGTCAGAGGGTAGTCGGGGGCGATGTTCTCCCTCCTGCTGGTAACGCTGACACACCAAAATAAAACCATTTGTCAGAGCAAATTTAGGCAGATTCTTAAATGGTTCAATAGTTGCTTCAATGTGCGCTTAGTCTTATAATGCAACTAGTCCTGCAACGAAATGTGTCCAGCAGAGATGGTCTGCTGGAAACATCTGGTGGAGCTTTTGGCAGCAATCTCTTAGCCCAGGGGTGGAGACAGGCAGGAAGGGAAGCCTTGGAGGAGCGTTGTGAGGCCATGGATAAAGACTATTGGTCTTTGGAAAGACCAAAGACTATTGGTACGCTAAGGAGCAATTCTGGAAAACTGTTTGGCTCATCTCTTGGGTGAAGTAAGATTATTAGAGACCCCTGGCACAAGCAGAGCAGGTGTGAGGTGACTGAGCTGCTGCAGGAACAGCTCTGCTGACTAGAGTGCAGCAATAATCTTGGTATTTGGGTTGTTGGCTTGGTTTGCTTTGGTTTATTCTAAGTTGGTATAACCTCATGTCATTTTCCTCTTTATTTGTTACATTCCAAGCTCCAGGTTGTGAAGCTGGAGTCTTTTTATCTTGGCTGAAATTTCATGTTTCTCTGGAAGGCAGGAGATTGACAGATGGATCAGTGTATTTGCTGTAGTAATGTGCATCGGTCTGTTCTGGTGAAGAGAGAACTGAGCCAATAGAGAACTCTCTTGATTTAGTGGGTCTAAGTTCCTTTCCTCACCTAGTGTTAGGTCTCCTCAACACCCCCTGAAAAGATGTTCCAACAGGAGGAGGCCACCCAAGATAAGCTGGAGAGACCGTCTATTGACCAGACTTGGGATGCATTAGACTCAGAGGTTTCTGGTGGAAGGGAAGCCAGGGCGTCTCTGCTGAGACCAGTTCCCCCGGTATCCTGATTCCAGGTAAAATGTAAGCTGAAGTGTCCACGTTATGTCTTTGGAAAGCTCATTAAACTCTACCAGTAAGTCCTGAAACATTTTCTAGAAATATTTTTTCATTAATTCTCACACTTAAGGTTTTTTTGTTTGTTTGTTTGTTTTTACAATTAATTAGAAATCATCAAGCATGTCTAATAATTGTGTTTCTTATCATGAGGTCCCCATCCCTGTCCATGAAAGTTACGTTCTAGGCCACCAATATCAGCCGTGCAGTGAGCATCCATCCAACTGAACCTTTACCAGTCTTCCAAGCTTTGCAGAAAAAGATTCCTCACAGATTTTTCCATATTGATAAAGGCGAGAAATCTTGGAGCTTTAGAAAGAGGCTCCTAATTTCAACCTACCTGTGATTCGTCCTCCCTCCATCGTGCTCGTGGAGCTTCACCATCTCGTCCATGTTCTTGCAGATCTGGCTGATGAGCGGGGATACGATGATCCCTAAAGAGCGTCCCAGGTACGGCAGAGAGGAGCACAGCAGCGACACCCAATGGGGGTGCATGGCGTAGCCGTACTGAGGCTGCAGGGCTCTTGCTGCTGCAGAGACAAACATGCCCTGGGCTGTGATGGGGTGGCTTTGGACGTACTGGGCTGCTTTGATGGACTGCTGGAAGAGGACAGCGGTTTGCCACTCGCGGGCCAATGGGGTGGAAGCTGCTGCAGATTCACGCGGATCTCCTGGCTGACCAGAAGCTCCGCCTACTGCTGATGCAACCCCACCTGGCCACACATGGTATTCTAGCACTATGAGAGCCTGCAGCAGTTTTAGTAACTCTATTTGTAGGGGGCACTGCTCCTGCGTCCCTCCTGCACCCAGGTTGAGCAGACTTTCCTCTGACAGGCCTCCTTGCTCATCTAGCTGCTCAGCTCCTTTGGATGAAGCTTTATCTGCTGCCTTCTGGCTGACGTACATGGACGCAGACAGTGAAAGCAGGGCGTATTGCTGCACTTTACAGCATGTGAGGAGTCTGTGGATTGATTCCAGAGTGGCCTTGCTGCATTCCTGTCCTCGCACCGTGTAGCAGAGCTGGTTCACGATCCGAGTCAGCACCGTCACGCTCTTCACCTGGACCTCCCTGTTGCCCTGCAGGTCCAGAGGTGTCAGGTTCAGATAGGACGGGTAGTGAGAGCGCAGAACTCGCAGGCAGAGTGACACCAGCAGCTCAATGAGTAGTGAGGGGGGCACAGAGGGGGAAGAGGCCGGAGAAAGCAAGCTGCCATAGAAGCACCTGCCGTCCTGAGCCTGCTGATGGCGCTGCAGCAAGTTTGAGACCAGGTTTAAATGCGCAGCGGAGCTCGTGTCCAGCGACGTACAGCACAAGGCGTCCACCAGGTGGCACTCAGGGCTGCTCCTCAGCAGGCTGTCAAGCAGCGCCAGTCCTTGCAGGAGGCGGCGCCAGCCTCCCGCCATGGGGTACAGCAGCACATGGCGGAACAGAGAGTCGATGGCTTCTCTTTTCTCACGCTCCTGCTTCAACAGGCGAGACCTGGCCATGGCCTCCAGCTCTAAATCCTCCTCATCCTCACTGGACAGGGAATCGGACGCCTGTGTGCGTTCAGACTCTACCCTCCGCAGGCCGTTCACCAAACCGCCGTTCTCAATGCTGCTAGGCGGAGCAGAACCTGAACTGGAGTTCTCTGTGGAAACTTGAGCCCCACTGGTGTCTGCTGACTCGGTATGCTCGCTCTCAGCTTCCTCCTCCTCTTCCTCTTTGACCTCATCTTCCTCCGTCTTCTCACTCTCACTCCTCGATGCCACTAAAGTCTCCGTGGGTTTTTCTGGCTCCGGTCCATTGTCCAACTCATCCCACAAAGCTTCTCGGTCCACAACATTCAGGCTGTTTAAAGTCATCACATCGGCCGCCGCTGCGTCTGAAGACGCTCGGGACGTTTTGGTCAAACTTCTGCTGTTTAAAAGCTTCAGGTTACCTTGGAAACAAAAAGCACATCAACTTAACAATAAGCATAAAAAAATCCTGAACTGTAAATACCAGCAACTGTTACAAAGCATAGATGAGTTTTATTACCGGCGGTGAGATTCTGTTTAACACTCTGGATGGAGCAGCGCTGAGTGGACGGGTGGAGCAGCAGCAACAGAATCGGCTCCAGGATTCGGATCACGTCATTCAGGGATAGAGCTCTAACAAGCCAGCACTGAGCCGCCGCACTTATCGACCCGTCTGTAGAGGTCAGGCTCTCCACTACGACACACAGAGACCTGAAACACCACAGACACCAAGATTAGAAAGCAGAAAAAATAGTTTCAAAATAAACTTCCTATTCTCATCTGGATGACAAAAAGCACAGTTTAAAAAATTATTTATAAACAAGATCTAAAAAAAATGTAAATCTACAGGTAAACTATAATTTGTTGGCATATTGTCAACTATAAAGTGAAAAGTTTTATTTCGTGCAGTTTTTTTTTTCAGGGCAAAGTCCAGCTTAGAGCTGAATGTACTTCTGCATCACGATCAAGCAGCCTGTGACCAGTGCTCGGCAGGCCACTGATTACATTTATCTGTTGATTTAAAAAGAACGTTTACCAATGAATTTGGGTGTCTAAAACCTCCTTAGAAAATCTGTAACAGAAGTGTAGACCAAAAAGAAAACTAAAAGCCTTCTCAGGCATAAAAAACCTCAAAGATTTTTACATTATTGGCCCAGAAAAAAAGACAAAAATGAATTTCTATTCACTTCTATGCAGCAGAACATCAGCAAAAACTGCCCAGGATAAACTAACCGGTCAAAGGATCGACTTAGAGACATGGTCCTGTTGCCCTGAATCTCCCGGGTCAGATGCCACAACACGGTGAAACGGTGAAGAGCTTCCAGCCGAACTGCCTGGGATCAAAAAACAAGCAAACTTTTGGTTTTACCGATCACGTTTTCACACTGCTCCCTCTTTTAGCCTCATCTTTCAATCTAACAATAAATTCTATTCAGAATGAACCTTGTCTTTGTGTAACAGTGCCTGGCAGATGATGTCCTCACAGACCGACGCTGAGGGAGCCAAACAATGCAGCCGGTAAAACAGATCCACGCAGGAAACATGCTGCTCTCTCTGCTCTGTGTCCAGTTGACTCCACAGTACCCGCGACAATCTCTGGCAAAGCCAAACACACATTTTACACAGAAAGCTCATTAACAGTTTTAGTCAAACCTGTAGCTCCCTTCCTGATGATCTCACCTGGAAGAAGTCTGTGCTTTCCTCTAAGGCTCTTAGCAGGACGGGATAGATGGGCGGCACGCTGACCATCTGCAGCCGTCCACTCAGAGGGTTGGTGTCAGAGCTTTGGTAGCGTCTGTGTTTGTCTTCAATGACCAGCGCTAAGGACTGGGAGTGGTTGATGAGCTCCAGCAGGGAGGCCACGGCTGTGTGCTGGATGTTATAGTCTCTGGACATGCAGCACAGAATCATCAGGGACCTCAGCCACACTGGTAGGCCGTCCGTGTTACTGCCTAAAATAAAGGGGAAAAAACAACAACAAAAAACATTTACTTGTGGATGAAGAGAATTCAATGCATACAGCATATTTTTATTTGAAGTATACATGACAGACCAACAACAAGCAGTGCAGAACTGAGAGGATACAGGGGTCCTAAAGCATTTTCAAATCTGAGAATTACGATGTGTATTTCTGTTTAGACTCCTTCTTTATGCCTTTAATAAAATAAGTACAATGAACCACATCAAGTCTCACTGCAGAAGATGCTCTCAGTTAAGTTTTATGAAGATCTAAAAGTTTAAAACTAGTCTAAAACTAAAAGTTTGGGAAAGTACGATAGAATCACAGGTGGGAACCAGTCATATCTGCATCACATAGTTTATTTCATGTCATGCAGCCCTACTGGTAAGATCAGTCCAAAACTTGTAAACGTGTGAAAGGCTATGTGATGGTGCTGTAGTAAAGATCAAGGAGCACCAAGACTGAGACAAGACCAAGACTTTATATGGTCTTTGTTTTTTTGCTTTTTAAAGACCAACAAAAAAAAAACACATAAAAAACAAAAAATCTGAATTCGGGTCAACTCCCAGAGGGAATGCTTGAAATAAAAGGAAGTTTTTCAAATTAATTACTATGTTTGTCATTTTTATCATTAAACAAAAGGAAAAAAAAAAGAAAAGGATTATTTGGATTTTGTATCGCCCATATCCCCGTGCTGACCTAAGCGTCCGAACATCTCCGTGTGAAGCGCGAGCATCTCCTCCTCACTCAGGTAGACGGGGAAGGTGGTGCTCTCCAGCAGCAGGTGGCAGGTGGCGACAAAGGTCTGTCTGCAGGCTTCAGAGATCTCCGCTCTTCCTCTGGGCATGTAACCAGCGGCCCAGTCCGTGGACTCTGCAGAGCCAGGCTCCTTTTTCTTTTCCGTAGGGGACACTGGGAGCTGGATCTCTGAGGAGACGCGGGCTTTGAGTTTATTTGGAGTAAACAGCTCGGTCAGTTTGTGTTTAATCTCTCGTCCTCCTAACAGAGACTTATGATCCACGGAGTTGGCGACTTGGTCAAGCTGAGGTTCGGGATCCGGAGCTCTAACATCCTCCACCTGCACCATCAAGTACCTAAAATTCAAGTCAAGAAGTAAAAAAAAAGGTTCATAAAGGCCTCACATCACTGTAACCGAATCCTTTCATCCTGCTCTGAAGTTTACCTTGTAGTTATGAAGGCCAGGATATCCTGCAGACACTGGGTCATGGCTTCTACACTCCCTCCTCTTCTCCAAACTCCGTCGCTGGTTTTGCTTGTTCCGTTGTGCTCCACCTCCGTGGCTCCGCCGAGCTGCAGGTGCTGCTCTGAAGGTGAAGCACTGATGCCCAATCCACTGTCTTCAGACCTCAGGGTTGAGTAAACACCGTTTGAAGCCTCAGCTTCGCCTCCTCCTTCTTGGCTCAGCGACTCTTCTTCCTGGTGTCCATTAACACTTCCATTTTTCTCCCCCTCACTGCGTACATCCTGGATAAGGAGCGCTTTATAAGCATTTAAAACGCCCTGGACAGTCACCGAGTAAAACGACTCCTCACCTTTGCAGTTTCCTCCTCTGGTGGCACTGACTCCACCTTGCCTGTGTGGCTTCCTGCATCGCCATCCATGTAAGCCACAGGCATCTGGATCTTACTCAGGACCTTGAAGCACGCCCGCAGCCCCTGTGTGACATCATCAGGGGAAATGGAGTCCATGTGACGGCGTAGGCTGTGCAGCATGGTGCAAAGCATGTCTGGAAGGAAAAGGGACTGGATGTCGGCATAGAGTTCCTGTGGGAAAAAAAAACACCAAAATGCAACTCTTTGAGAACTATTTAGATGATCAGTATTTATGCTTTTGGCTTTAAAGACGAACCAAGAGGATTAAAGAGACTGTGAGCTGATTACCAGAGGGAGAACATCCAGCAGGAACATGATGAGGTTAGATATTTCTGTGACAGAGGGAGCAGGCTGACAGTCGTTCTGCTCTGGTGGCTTTGGTAAATTATCTTTGGCACTTTAATGAAAACATAAACACAAATTTGATTCATGTCACAACACTTTTCTGTCTTTTGAACGCAGAAACCACAAGCAAATACAAACGCTTCACCTCTTTCAACACACAAAGGATGCCAAACTAATAGAGCCACTTGGCTTTGAAAAGGCCTGCTGCTGTATAAATCAAAACTTTAATTTAACTTTATTTATTTTAACACACTGCTCTGGTATCAATACTTCTCTCCCATTTCATTTCTAGTTTTAGACAACTTGTACACTTTAAAAGCTCATATGTCTCCACTTTACAACATCTGGTAAAAAAATTAAGATGAAAGTGACATAAAATAATGATGAACTGCATAAGTTTAGGAGTTTATCCTCGGTGGCACATATTCTTACTAAAATACTTCAGATATTCCTTAAAAATACCCAATGTTGGAAAATACAAGCTGCACTTAGTCAACGTAGCCATAGAGAAGCTGCCTATGATCCCTGCAGGTTAAATTCATATTTACCACATGTTGAGATTAAGCAGTGGAGCTGACATAAACTTGGTAGGTCTTAACCATATTATTCACAAGGTCAAACATATTCTGACGAAACATTGACAGCATGCTATGCTAATTTGTTTTGTTTTTTTTAGCATGTTGGGTCTTAGAAATGACAGCTGCATCTTTCCTGCCTACAGCCTTCAGCATTTTCAGCAGCTGAAATCTGCATTATGAGGTTTAATTAGCCTTTGGATCAATTAAGTATTTATTTATTTTTAACTGAATTATATCCCTTCAGTGGGCTTATAAATAAATAATAATAAAAAAAAAAAACAGAAAAAGACCTTCAAACTTTAAAAGAAGAAAATTCCTCAGACACAAGGGGTTGCTAATAAGGATCTATTTGCATATCATCTTGAACATTACATTATTTTCTTTCAAAATTTTTATTTAGTTTTTCTTACTTTATGTGGATACCTTCCATACAGCCGCAATGGATTGTGGGAATTGTTATCTTAAAATTGTCTGGCTGTAATCAAATTCAAACCTGTATGATTGGTTTGAAGTGACTTTTTTTTTTTTTTTTCTTTTAAAGTAGCTTGAAATTACATTTCTTATGAATGGGAGAATATTACTTAATTCTTTTCACTGTATAAAAATATTAAAAATTCAATGTAATATTAAAAGTGTAGGGTTTTTTATTTAAAAATAATAATGGGTAAAAATAAAAGTAATGAAGAAACTTCTGTCTAGTATTTAAGAAACATGATTTCGGCCCACAATTCAAATTGCATTTCAATTTACTTTATCAAAATACAGAGCCTAAAGAACAATCCAGAAACTACATTTTTAGCTTTTTATACAATTTAACCGTTTTCTTCTCAGTTTCTGCCCCAATTGAAAACTTTGCTTTTTGTGTTCCTTGTGTGTATAAATATCCATCTGTTTTTAATGGTAAAGAATCACAACTGAAAGAAAGATTTGGTGAGATTGACAAACCTGAGAGATGTGCAAAAGCATTGAGTCATGTATTCCCAAAGGTATTCACTGTTCATGGAGCTCACAAGCATGTTCACTGTTTTTATGATCTCTGATGCATTTTTGTTCTCTTTTACTTTGCTGTTAAAGGAAGACAAAGAAAACAAAATCGTTTTATTTCAGATTCAACAACAAATGGCTCTTCTACCAGTGTGTAGAAAAATGAGTTTTTATTTCAGGGTTTGTTTCTCTCACCAAGCAAGCTGGTTGGCTGAATGTCCTGACTTTTGGCCGTTTTCCTCTCCAAGCATCTCCAGACAGTATCTGTGGAAAGCTCTGACCACCTCAAGCATTACACAGCTCAACAGGACAGGGCCTAAACAGGTAAAAAAACAAACAACATATCACTGCACAGGCTGGAAACAGTTCAGCATCTATAGGGTCGTCTTTTTCTGTCCAGCTTTCCTCACCTATCTCTGGTTTATCTAATAGAAAGATGATGATGCGAAAGGGTCTGAGGTAGGAGATGACGCTCTCTGGGTCACCGTCCACCTCCTTCTGTCTGAGGATATTAATCAGAGCCTGCAAACATCCCAAAACAATAAAGTGTTTAGTGTCGTTTCATTCAACATTTTTATACTGTTAAAAAACGGAAGAAGTTTAATTGTAAATTGTTGTTAAGCATTCATTTTGATGGAATATTCTTTTAAATGTTTGACGTCTTTTAGCACATCAAATCTGTTTTAGAGTCTTTTTTTGTGCAGAGCCTGTTCCAATGTTTTTTTCTCATCTATTCTTAGCAAACCCGACATATATTTAGTTCATACCACTTATACAAGACAAAGCAAAGGGAAACTTGATCTTATTTTTACTTTTTTTTATAGAAAAAAAGTATTTTTTAGTAAACCAATCGCTACCTTGACAAGATAATCTTTAGAAAAAGTGTTGAAGTAGAATGAGGTGTGATCCTCCATGGTGGTGGAGAGCGTGGGATGTGGTGCCACCATCCCTCCTTTAATGTCTGTGCCTGAAAGACAGAAACCCGGGAAGACAAACATCAGCAAAAGTAAACAAAAGGTTTTCCTCTAAGATAAAAACTACTGCTTCAGTACTAAACAGTGTCCTAATGATAAGGACCTAAGAGCCAGGCGTAGAGGCGTCTGTTGAGGGACATGTCCCTCCTGAGCAGAGTGAGTGAGGCTGCAGAAACCACAGTGATCATGTCTTCCTCACTGAGAGCGATGCTGGGTTCTGCAGGGTCCTAAACCAACGACATACAGAAGAGAAGCATTTCTCAAAGTATAATCAGCATTTTCACTGGTAAATACAGTCATAAAGAAAACAAAGTATTGTTCATGATGGTTCCACGGGACTAAAGGAATCAGCTCCTCTTGCTCTGAGCTGATGGTTCTCAACCAGAAAAAGGATGCAGCTTTATGCCCCAATAAGTCTGATGGTTCAAATTATTTTTGCACTAATAATAAGAAGAAATACAGACTGGAATAATTATATGTCTTTTTTAATAAACGGTTTAATTGTGTCCATTTAACGCTCCATACTATAGAGGCTTACAGATGTATGTCAGTACGACGAAGAAAAGATGAAAAAAAGTGTCTAGAATCGAATTGAAAGTAAACTCCTCTGGTGAGAAACAAAAATGATGCAAATGCTTATCAATAATAGAGTGCAATTGGAAATTAAAATACCTAAAACTTTAAGAAATCTATGATGATTAATAATCTTAAGTTCATTGTCCAGAATAGACCAGGAGAGCAAGTTGAAATATAACCACAGCCACCGTTAATAATAGAGGTTAGAAGGGAAAGATAACAGGTCACTATTTATTTGTTACTATTTATGTAGACTTTTATAAATAATTAGATAATACTTTTATACTAATCTTTTATAATAACCAGTCTGATTGCTCTATAATGTTGTGTATTCATGACAGGGAATACATTGTGATTAATGGAGGTGAAACCAACATCTTAAAGTATTATGTAGCTTTAAGGGTTGTCACAATGTAATCATTTAAATCTCAATATCAACACCTGGAAATATCTTCTATATTTGATTCCCCTTTCATTACAATGTGGATAAAAAATGTCAAATAATTAAAGGCATGAAAAATATTTGTATTAACGTTTTTAAAGTCAACAATGAACTTGCTTTCTCAACAGAATCCTGGATGCTCGTTAAAAAAAGTGTGCAAAATTCAAAATAAATAACCCAAATTTAAACCAATTTGACAATATTTTAAGGTTGTCTGAGTCCTTTTATCAATGGGTCAATAATCCAGAAATTTAAAATTAATAGCAAAAGAACAATTGTCTTTAGAATCGATACCATTTCAGATAATAATGTATCAGATACAGCATTTGAGTTTGATGCTTTTCAGATGATCGATATTTTTGAAAAACCTGGTAGCTTTCTTTTATCATATTTGTGCTGTAATAGTGGCGTTTATGGTGACCTGACTGCATTTGTTTGTTTACATCTCATTGTCTGCAATGATCTTAATGGGAAGCACTTTGCGTTGTGTTAAATGTGCTATTTAAATAAAACTAACACTGATAATGAGTGATAATTACCAGAGAAATGATGGAGAAAGACTTAACTTGGATAACCAACAATCTAACCTACCAGACATGTGGCGAAGGGGAAAAAGTAGAGGAGAACTTCAAGCATGTTCCTTTGCACCAACACGTTTGAATCTTGCAGAGACAGACAGACTGATTTAATCTGGAGGCACATAGAGATAAATAGCTTTACTGTGAGCAAGGAAACAATCTGTTAATTTTGTTTTGATGCAATCCAGAGCATCCATGAAGGTAGAGGAACACAAAAACTCACCACTGCTTGGTGGCCGTAGCCTAACATGTGGGTCTGCTGACTCAGTGGGGCCATGCGGTCAAAATGTGTGACTACGAAGACAGAAGCGGGCAGCCGCACCATCGGGGTGACCAGCACGCTGCCCCACAGGGCGCCGTAGAAGACCTGCTGACCCACTAACAGTGACAGCTTGACCAGCAGAGCATCGGTCCTGAACGTCGGACATTAGAGAGGGGAGAGATCGTCAACACACACCATGCAAAGAGCAAATTATATTTAATTCAGCTTAAGGGTTGTTCTCCTTTTGTGTTTCTGCAAAAACAATCAACTTAGCTTTAATCATGAAAGATAACCTGACTGATCTCAGAAAAAGATCACCTACACTAAATTCTACATCCTGGAGTGAGTATAGTCAAATGTTATGACTGTGACATGCCGAGCATCATTAAAAATAACCAGAGGTTCACTTCAGAGGCACCGCACGCGCTGATCTGCTCTGCTTTCCAGAATGAATCGTTTGTACTTAGAAATAGCAAATACTGCTATGTTCAGACTCCAACCCTGGTTTACCACCTAGCATACATGGCTCTTTACCAGTGGGTGTTTAACTCATTAATATTTTTCATTTTTATTCCACTTTGGCATCATCAAGTCTGTAAAAGGACTAGGTCACTGCAAAAATGATCTAAAAATTAGTACGTCTCTTATAATGTGTTTTGACCCTTAGTTTGAGTGGATAAATAAGATGATCTGCCAATGGAATGAGGATTTTACCATTAATACAAGATAATTAGATAATCTGAACATGAAATAACCTACTCAATTAAAGACAGATGCAGTTATTTAAAAAAAATTAACTTACTTATGTTTCAGTTTTTTGCAGGGTTGTGGCCATATAAATTAAATTTTAATTTCATTATTTTATTTAAAAGAACACACTGCTGTGGTATTTTAACATAGTTACTATGTACACTTAAAGTGCCTTTTCCGTTAGACATAATATAGCACAATGGTGACCAAAAATGGGCAATATTCTTTGTGAAAAACCTGACATTAGAGTCAAATGAAAGGGAACTAAAGGTCAGTCATTGTATGAAAGTCATTTGTAAGCAGATCAGGTAGACGGCAGGTTCACAAAAAAACATTAATATGCTAAAACAATGCATTACTGCATGGTTTCAAGAAAACAGCATCCCCACATAACTACTTTTCTGGAGTTAAGAGGATAAGTGCTGCCTCAAGCAGAGCTGTAAAACTGAGGAGGGACAGCTGGGCTGGTCTGATCGAGCACAGCCTGCTGTGATCTGAGCAATTTTTAATAAATTGTCTCAAACAAGACATTTCTGAATTCACTTAAGAAGTTATGTAAAAAGTCCCGATATTTACAGACGAGGGAGAACCTTAAAGGGGAGAGGATATCTAATGTGGAAATCTCGAGGCTCAGCAGGTAAGAATATGTCTCAAAATAAAAATTTGATATGGGTACTTATTGTTCATAATGAAAAATCCAAAATATGCCTGATCAAAAGTGAAGGTCAGTTCCAAAGATCAAATAATGCTCATTTTATTCCTAGAAAACAACAAAAAATCCAGCAGAAAACCAGCTGTGCTCATAGTCTGTGAGATGTCATAAACTCATACAGATCGTGTTCTCTCTGCGACAGCTGAAGTTCTTCTTCCGATTCTCTGTCGTCTCTTTTCAGTAAAGACTGAAACGCATCTGTGAAAACATCCGATTCTTAACCGCTGTCTGTGTAGTCAGCCGCTGTGGAACAATAACAAAACTGAAATTTCGCACATGCTGCTCCAGGCTGGCTGACAAATAAAGCAACCATTGAACCGAGCCGTCTCATTGAATGTCTGCTTTAGAGAGAGGCAGGCAGCACCTAAATCTGGAGTCTTTCTAAGACCAACCCTCTAGGGCAGACCCATGAGGGGGGGGGGGGGGCTATATTGTACATCCTTTCTGGCCTAGAATTGCTTTTGGATCACACAAAACCTGTTGAGTTCTGCTTGGTAGAACTTTTCTTCCTCCCTGACATGTTTCATATCCAACCAAATCTCAGACAGCAAAACAGAAGATTAGACTGAGGGACAGACGGGCAGACCGTTAGGTTCAAATAGTGTTTCAAAGGCTGTTAAATGATCGTAAACTTATGATTCAAATTGTTTTTAATTTACATCGTTTTTTTACTTAAAAAAAAAAAAAAAAAAAAAAAAAAAAAGAACGAGAAAATGAGTTTCTACGTACCTGTCATAGACCTCCAGTCCTTCTTCCAGACCAGGTAAGAGTCCAGTTATGAAAGCCTGCAGACTGGGAAGCAGAGCCCTCTGCAGTGGGAGATAGTAACGCTCATACAGAGTCAGCAGCACAGGTTTTACAGCCATAGCTGCATGACCCAACAGTGGGAACAATCCAGAGCTGGAAAAAAGAATGCATACAATAAGTTATGGTGAGATCAGCCATGAACAGGCCTCAATTCTTGTTACTGAAGAATATTACTGTATGCAGGTCCTCTACCTGTAAATAAACAGATCCTTGGCCAGCCATTTTGTACCAATGATTTTAAAGATGACTTCGTACGTCTCCAGAGCCTTGAGATGGACTCCGCTGGGCAGAGCCGGGTGGAGGCACTGAGCCAGACGCTTCCCTATGATCAGCCTCTTGGGCAGCAGAGAGTAGCGGAGGTTACTTTGAAGGGCCTGAAAGGGGAAAAGAAAAATCTAAAAATAGACCACAAACTTTTTAAGCAGCATTCAACATTTAAAAAGCTCCCCCCTTCAATTTCCACTTTTCGGAGGGATTGATTTTAGTTTGAACAAAAAGGGACACTTAAAAAAAAAAGGTGGGACTTTTATTCCTCACCATAAATGATGACAAGACTTATAAAGCACCAAAAAAGAGGAAGTGTCACTAAGTACACCTCACCACTAGCCTCAGAGAACTGAAACTGAGCTAAATATCAAACAGGAACTGTAAATCGCAAGTCAATATGAAAGAACAAATCGATTAAAAGGCAGGGTGATGCATCCAGAGGCTTCATGCTGCACCTTATTGAGCTTTCCCAGAGAGGAGATGAGGTCTGCCCATTCGCTGGACGACTCAAAGTTTCTCAGCGCCTTCTCGATGACCGCTGCGTAGTTACGGTAACGGTAGTCATTCTGCAGCTCCAGCTCCTCAGGATCCATGTTGCACCAGGTTAATCACACCATGTTCTTGGAAAACATCTGGAAAACAAATAAAAAGGCAGGAGGCAGAGAGTCAGTAACATTACCCGCGTGTCTGAAACCTACCGGATAGCTCCCCGCCTGCAAGGCTTGTTTATTGAAAATAAAATTATCTAATTAACTCCGAGACAGAGGACAGAAAGGTGCTTATTCAGAGGCGCATGCAGGATGGCCGACTGACCTGTCAGTCAACCTAAAGACGAAGGAATCTTAACATCTCCTGAGGTCTTGCATGTTCGCTTAGAGAAAAACAAGCTGCAAGCAACCACTTACAATGTAAATACAGCAATATAATAACAGAGACTGCACAACGAAAAGTACAGAAATATGACGAGAGGCTCTTTGATGATGAGCTGATATTCCCAGTTACTGATCAGATCATACCAGCTACTGCATCCGTATTAAAATGGTCAACTTTATCAAGGGTGGGGATCAAGGAGGTAGGATTAAAGGGAAGCAGACATCTGGAGTCTGAGGGCTTTATACTTTATTAGATGAGCAGCATATGCTCATGATAAAGCAGGGAAATAAAGTGCTGAGTGGCCAAATCATGATCAATGGAAAAGACTTTTATCATCAGCTCATATTTCACTCTCAGGGAATGAAGGCATGGTAAGCAAACAGTAAACATCTATTAACAGGATGTCCCTCATAGTTTTTTCATGAGTTTTAAGATATTTTCAGGGGTGCGCCGATTTCCTTAATTTAGGGAGATTGGTGATTAGCCAACCAATCTTTTCCACTAATCTTATCGACCTCAACAAAGGTCTGAATGTTCCGCATTTTAAATGCTCTAACATGGATTTATATTTTAAAGCACCTATTTAGATACATTTATTGTTTCATAGGTACTGATTAATGTCTTTCATTAAGATAAGATTGAAATACTGAAAGTGTCTTATGATCTTGCAACAACAGTGTCAATTATTGACAAAAAAAAATGGTATTGTTCACAATGTGAATCTGCATGTCAGGCTTTTGGAAGATCGGGAGTCTGTGATTGGCCAGAAACCTGCAATCGCTGCACCACTAGTTATTTTTATGCATGAATAAAGGTCAGTAACTGATTAGCTGACCAACTACTACTACTAACTGAGTAATTGACTTTTTGCTACTATTAAAATAGCTGAGAAGAGAAAAGATAACAAAACAATAGCTTTCCCTTTCCTGGAAATATTACCTGTTTCAAACTAACAGACAGTAACAATCTGGAAACTGTAAAGCAGCTGTTTGCAGGCTAGCTACCCCAGCAGATAGCCCAGCTATTTAGCCACTTAATACTGCTTGTTGGGCTACTATTAATACTCTTATTGGAGTTAAATACAGCTATTTTTAAAATATTTTGTTTTTTGTCTATTTGATGACATAAAAATGCCAATTTAGAAATAATTTTACTTCAACAACAAAACAAAAGAGTTTCTTCTGTTTTCCAAACCAAATGGATTAGATCATTTTTGTATTGTTTAAATACCCTGCAATCCAGATGTGATCATTTTTACTTAAGATTATGCTACTGTAAGAATGTCATACCAGAATATTTGGCACATCTATTAATAAGAGTTAATGTCTCCAAAATAAGGATTAGAACAGCAGTAAAAAGAAATAACACAATATTTATTTTTTCATTATATTAAATAATGTAGTAGATATGAGCTTGTATAAAATTCTTAACCATGGTTTAGTACATAAAAAGATAGTTGGGTGAGAGTTAAAGACATGAAAGCAGGTAGAGGGGAAATTATTATTATTTTTTTTAAATTGGACCTGCTTTGCTTGAATGTATATTTTACCTTCATGAGCTAAAAAAAAAAACCTTCCCACCAGAAAAGTGAAAAAATATGTATAATAAAGATAGCAAATATATTCACTCTCTGATGTCTTCTTGTGGAAAAACAGAAGGTACTTTTACAAGGTGACACTTAAACTCTGGGGTGAAATCTAATCCAATTTAATGATCTGTACTCTGAGTGTTGAAATTTTGCTCAATGTCGACACAAGACTTTGTAACACGTCATCAGCATGGCTGTCATTAATTGGCAAACACACAGACACATTAAGTTATTTTGTATTAACTTTGAAGGTTTCTTAATCTGTTATTAGAATAAATAAGCGATACAGTTGAATATTATTATCTTCCAACTGGCACATATTCACAATCTCCCACTCAGGCACTTCATGTTCCAATGTTTTCTCAGCAGCTTTAGACACAACAATGGAGCTTAAGGAAAAGCAAAGATGAGAATAATTGCTTGCTCATCTCCACACAGTCCAGATCACCAGGCCTATCCAGGTCCCTCTTCAGCTACATAGAAACCAGCTGGATACATATAGAGCCCGTTTATTAGCAGGTGACAGCTTGATAAGCAAATAGTGACTACCCAGACAGAACAAGATGTGCATTCTCACTTCCCTCACTGGATGTATCAGCAAAACTGCACGTGTGAGGAATTAAAACTGCTCACTTGTGCAGAGCATTGAAACAGTTAATCGGATTAATCATGATTAATTGATGGTTAAAATAATTGTCAACAAATTTATTAATTGGCTAATTGTTAACTGAAGTTCAGAGAGTCTAAAACATGCCTTTAGTTGACAGAGCTACCGCTCTAAAGCAGTAATTATAAAAAAATGTAACAAAAAAAAAGGACAAACATTTTGCATTTAAGATAAAAAATCTGTCAATATGTTCTATCCAGAACTCCTCAAGTAGAAAGGTTTTAACTTCACCTGGTTTAATTTAGAAAAAGGCTTCTTTAAGGAACCTTTTGCTTTCCGATTATTAATCGAAAAAAAGCCGACAGGTTAATCAATTAGCAAAATGATCATTAGTTGCAGCCCTAAATATATAATCTGACTGTTTTTTGCTAGGATTCATCTGACGGATCTGCAAAAAGTATTACATCAGAGTGCTGCAGACCTTCTGCTCAGGCCCCCCTTTGCAAATAAGACCTCAGTGTCGGTGAGGTTTCCATCTGGTTAAATAAAAGAAAGAAGTAAATCTGAGAAACAAGGATCCATGGACAGATAACAGATAAAACCTGAAAATAGTAATGAAGATTTGTATTCAACCCTCTTTACTCTGATCAAAACAACATTGAGTGCAATCATTTGCTTTCAAAACATCGCCTACTTATTAAACAGAATCCATCTGTGTGTGCAATTCATTCTTAATGGCAATTCAGCTAATTTGTAAAGGAAGTTTATTAGAGAACATTGCTGATTAAACAGGACCACCAAGACTAAAAAACACAGCAGATAGGTCAAATTGTGTCAGTTCTTTAGGTAATGAACACTGTTCAATCCTCCATCTGAAAACAAATACAACACATTACAATATATCAAGAAACATCTGTCCACCTAAACTGGCTGGAGAGCATTATTCAAAGAGATAGCCATCAACTGATGGTACCTTTGGGGCAGCTCCAGGGATCTATAGCTCAGGTGTGTGAACCTGGTGGTAAGAAATCTATTATGAATCCCACCATGTGTAGCTGAGTGGCAAAAAAGAAAACCAGAACTCAAATAAGACCCAATTAAGTCCCATTTTTGTAAACAAACGTGAAAACGGGTGGATTGGTTAGATCTAACAAAGGAAATATAAAAGTAGTGCTTTGTAGCTCAAATTACAGATATCTATCCATTGCCTATTGCACCATCCAAATATTTGAAACACAGTGGTGGCGGTGGTGGCATCATGCTCATATCGATAGAGCTAAATACAGAACAGTCCTTAAAGAAAACCTGCTAGAATACAAGAACTGGGATATATGCAAAGCTAATATACACATACCAGTTGGATCTGCTGTAAAATTGGCAGGAACAAAAACAGCTAATGAAGGGCTGCCTACATACAAATGTAGCAAAGCATGTGAAAACTGAACTTCTGTAAGTTTTTGTCAAAGCAGCCGTGGGAGTGGACTGTGTTCTTTGAGGGTGGACTGTGTCACCTGACTGACACCACCACTACAGCAGACTTTAAAGTGCTGACCATCCATCAATGAAGGATGCTATTATGTAACTAAACAAACACAGACCAAAGACTAGGAAGATACAAGAAGTCAAATTCAGAGGGTATGCAGCAAGCCTGTGCTATTGATTAATTTGGTTAAGGCAAAAGGAGTCAAAAAAAATCTAATTTCTCTGTTTTCGAACTGAAATGGCAGCTTTAATGCTGTAGCATACACTCCTGCTAACGGTCATCAAACGCAGCAGCTATAAGGTGCATCATGACTCACCGAGAACAGAAAAACAACCACAGGAGGCTTCAGAGCAGAAGCGGAAATCTCGGTTTTAACAGGACCATCCTCCAAAGTGACAGGGCACAGACGAGGCTATTCTCTGTACGGTTAAACATCCGCGTAGAAAGAGATGCTTGGTAGTTATAGCGGGGCGGCGATCCTCCGACTGCTCAGCTGATCCTGAACCAACCGCGGCCTGCACGCCTCACTCTACCACACCAACGGCAGGGGTGGCTCAAATATTTTATTAGCAATATACTAATTATTCATCCTTTAACTACAATCATTAACCAGATTGTAACATTTTAAAATGGAAATTTGTGGCAAAACTGACCCGTTTGAATTATTGCTCCTGTAAACAAAGGGGAAAAAGGTTATCACAAACCGGCCACCCCTCCAGCTTTGGTATGTTCCAGGATGTTCCATGTTGACAAGCCTCTCACCTTACCGTCAGAAGTTTCACCATAACATTTCACATAAGCTACTGCAAAATCAGACCTTAATGGCATCATAGTGGGTGACCCATCACGACTTATTTGAGTGTTTTGCTTTTCTGCAGAACAGTACAGGCCAGTTAAAGATGCATTTAAATTAGAGAAGTGTCTCCATCATTGTTCAAATGTACAATGTTTTGGACATTAGCACTTTTCTCGTCCATCCATCCATCCATCCATTAGTATACACATTTTACCCTGTTTATGGACCCTTCAGCCATTGGTTCAGATATTTCTATATTAGTTGAAATTTTGGAGCCACTCTCCCAGTTTGGGGGTCACTGCTCCGAGTGCTCCTATTACCACGGGGACCACGTCGACTTTGACCTTCCACATCTGTTCTAACTGTTCTTTTAACCCTTGGTACTTCTCCACCTTTTCGTGTTGCTTCTTTCTGATATTGTTGTCAGCTGGTATTGCCACATCTACCACCACTGCCTTCTTCTGCTGTTTGTCAAGCACCACTATGTCCAGCTGTTTGTCTGGAAGCTGAAATCTGATAGGATCTTAGCACTATTGTTCTTAACCACTGGATAGTACAGTGGTTTGTGGTACTGCCTTACACATACGAGATTGGGGGTTCAAATCCCGGTTCCGACTTAGACAAAAAACATCATTCTGTGAGGGTCCTTAATGCTACACCTACCTATCTCCGTCACCAGCCAAAACGATTATATCGTCATACGATGTCAATAACATCTACAGCTGCTAGGGAAACAAAATACATATAAAATCCCCGAGAGAGTGGAAGTATGCAGAGAATGCTTGACCTACAGTATGTATTTATTCATTAACATTATTTTCATACAATGCTTTAGCCATTGCTTCAGATATTTAAACCTTCACCAGGCACATACATTCAACTACAAGTCAAAGTGAGACTTCCTTGTTTCACACAAGCCTTTTTTGAGACTGTTGTATCATTTACAGGTTTTGGATACAGTAAACATATATAAGCTGTGGGTTGTACTAACATAAATTCATGATTAATGACTGATTGATTAACCAATTTAACTGACTGATGTGTCTAATATTGTTATAATTTCAATTCAGTCTAGTTCTGCTGAAGTACAGAAAGAAAGGGAATATTGAAAATTATTTGTAATTCCATCCATTTATCAGACTAACCATCTACCCACCTGTCCTAACACTAATTAGAGGTGTATTTTTTGGTAGACATTTATGTGGTGAAGTCATAAGACACTTCAGTATTTAAGTTTTCAAAGCCAAATGAAACGAAAACAATTGAAACTTGAGGAATTTTGAACTGAAGGATAAAATGTTGATAAATCGGCTTAACAGTCAAATGTGTGACATTTAAATCACATTCACATTAATACCGGCCTAATAAAGGGTATAATTTTTTACGAGTGTTGATTTTGATCTAATTATTAATATTCCTTTAAAAAAAACAAGTCAGATATAATAGAAAATATACAATTTTTTCCCATTGTTGAAATTTGCTGTGTTTTTTGTCATTACTTCTTATTTATTAGCAGACTGTGCTGTGTAGAGAGGTGGATCCTTAAAACATCTAGCCTAAGTAAAACATTAACAATAGTTTCATTGTAATAAATGATCGATGAATATAAATCATAAGTTCTTTGCTGCTCAGTTCAGCTTCCTGGTATATAATAGTTCATCTCATCAGTATATTAATTATTAAATGTATTAATGCCTATGCATGCATTAGTGGATTAAATTGCATGATGATTTTAAGCAAGGTTATGTAAAAAAAAAGCCCCAAACTCTTACAAGCAGCAAAAGTCTAGTAAGCCAAACTTTTTTTTTAAACTATTACATGGTATACGCATCCTAAAAATAAATGTTCTGGTAGTTATACTTTGATTCCCAAGCAATGGCCTTGAGGCTTGTATACTAAAGTTTTAACAGGTGGCACTAACTGTTAAATACGTGTAATATACTAGCAGCTAGAAACAAATAGAAATCTAACCCCAGGAATGAATCAGCCCTAGAATTATGCAATTACTAAGTTGATATCTTTTAATATCATAAATTCATAATGAAACCCCATATGGCTGGGTGGCCCTTTTCTTTCTTCCAAATATATATATTGTGTTTTTGTTAGCCACAGGCAACCCTTTCTATCTCCTTTCCCACTCAGTACATTTAGAAACAGATGTGAGTTGTCTCAGGATTCCTGACTCCTTCCTGGCTTTAGGTTTGGTCTCATTGATTTTAGATGCACATTGAGAACATGAATATAAATAATTTCTAACACATTTATCTCAACCAGTCATGCTTGTAACACAAGTTACATCCCTTTATGTTGCACATTCCTTATTGGTGCACATTCCAAAATGACAGGATGCATCACATCTTACGTAATAAGACGTGATAGAAACTCATCTTATTACATAAGATAAGAACATTAAATCGATGTGTAGAAAACAAACTGCATGTGCAGGTTTTTGCCTGTAGATGGCGACCCTGTGATTCTAAATATTTTGTGTTTCTTCTTTCTAATTACTGTGGGGGTATTTGCCAGTAATTAAATAAAATGTGAAAGTAACGGGAATGGGGAAAAATCCTGAATTTAAAAAGCAGTCATTCAGTAATCATAAATTAATTAAACTACTAAGGAGACCCAAATAATTTTCATTAAAAAAAAACATTTGATGCAATTAAAATTATGATGATACAATAAAAAGTAAGTTTAAAGATAACTCTTTTTTCTAAAAGTTCATACAACAAAAGACTCCTTTAATTTATTTCTATTAAACTCAGAAATACTTTATTTACCCCAAAGGGAAATTAAATGTTTTAATAACTCATATATTTTTGTTTTCTCTTAACCAGTTGTTGTAGGTGTTGATAGCTGTAGGCAGGAAGGATCTTCTGTAGAGGTCTGTCTTGCACCGGATCTGGAGAAGCCTCTTACTGAAGACACTCTGTTGTTGTTTAAAACTCTTTTGAAGAGGATGCTTTCTGTGGTCCAAAATCTTCTTGACTTTATGAATAGTTCTCCTTTGTAAAATAATCTCCAGAGGGTCCGGAGCCGCCCTTCTTTATTAGCTTGTTGAGCTTTTTAAAGACATTTGCTCTGATGCTGTTACCTCAGCAGATGTTGGAGGAAGAGATCAAACTCTCCACAACAGAGTTATAGAAAATATGTAGCAACTTTTTGCAAACACACAAAGGACCTTAGCTTACTTGGAAAATACTGTCTGCTCTGTCACTTTTTGTAGACGGCTTCACAGTTGCTTCTCCAGTCTAGCTTGTTATCCAGGTGCACATAGTACAGGATATACAGGACTTTTTAGAGCTTCATTGTCCCACATAATTGCAATTAGAAAATTAGAAAACACTTTTATACCTATGAATCCCTCTAAATATAATGAAAACATGTATGTTTTATGCAGATGATAATTATCAAAAAATTAAGAAGACACTTCTAGACTGTTGATCTTTGCAAGTAATAAAAATAAAACAGACGCTAGCTGACTCTTGAAGTTGAGGAAATGTATCTTTATACCTTTATGCCACAATGCCTCCCTTTTCACAATTTCCTGACCTTCTTGCATGAAAGTCGTATGCTTAGCTAAAGCTGAACCTCTGTAAAATAGACTAACACATTTCCACTGCTTTTAAGAAAACCTTAACAATTATTTGTGAGATTTAAAAGATCCGTATCTTTCTTACATTTGAATCATTAAAAGGTGAGCATCCAAATACAAAAGTGTGCCTCTAAATAACACACTTCAATGTTTACCTTAAATTGTGATGTTTTATTACGACTGATGAAAACATTATTAATGGTAATAAACCTGCTTTATCATAAATTGAGGGTTACAAAGTAGTGGTCCCAAAAATGCATTTCTTAATTACTCTAAAACCAGATTAGCATTTAAACTAAGTTTGACCAAATTGGTGTTGAGTTTTCCTTTTAACTTAATTACTCCTTGCTTTTATTTTTATTACTTTTTATATGAAAAATAGTTCCACCGACTCCATTTACTTATTTGTGGAAGGTACAGAATGTCTATAAATAGAAAAGCTATATGCAGGCTGAGTGAGAAACTCTGAACTAAAAGTTCAGATTTAGTCTGTTTTTCATGTCCAGAATATCTGTAGTGAAACAACATTACACACAATCTACAGACACCTATGTTTTTCACTTAAACTGAAAACATCAGTCAACACCTACAGCAAATACACCAGTTTACAAGTCTTCTTTCAACTTTAACACACTTTCTTTTATTATTTTAGGGCAGTCAAACTCTACACAGTGTAATCCTTTCTGGCAGTGTACGCAACCAACATTGTTTTGTTGGGAGAGGCAGTTGTCAGTGAGCGCCTTGTCAAATACCGTGGCAGACCTGGCAGAGATATGAGAAAGAGTTGAATTCCAAGGATTTTTTTAAAAGAAACTCTGAGCTGTATCAAAATGATAATGATAATTCAGAACACATATTGTTGGTTGGATTGTTATGGCTGATATTAGTTTACCAGATAGCAATTTACTAACAAATGCACCTTAACCAGCTTAGAAATATAAGTGAGTTTATACTGCTTGAGTGCCTTAGTCAGTCTTTGCGTGATATACAATGAAAAAATGGTTTACCATCTAACAAATTTCTTCAGTTTTTTTTGCAAATTTGAAAAATCATATATTCATATATATATATATTCATATAATCATATATATTTAATTGAGGATTTTTTTTAAGGAAAAAGGATTTGCCTTATCGTTGTGCTACCGTTGGTGGCAACGATAGTTATCAAGATTTGGTGAATGCTGGAGATGAAGAATTTTCTTTGCAGGATAGTTTTAATACAACTCTGATGGTTTGAACTGAAACCCAGTCCAAGTTTTTTTTTTGTTTATTTATTTTTTAACTATTCAGAGGTGGACTTGCTAATATTCCTCAGATCATTTTCTTGCTATCACCACCCAGGCGGGCTGCTGCTTAAGCTCAGGAACTGATGGCCTATATATTGATTTCCTTCAGGAGAGCAGAATTCATGGTTCTGTCAGTAAATGCAAGTCATCCAGATCATGGAGCAGTACAGTGTCTGCTGGGTTTTGTATGTTTATTTGTGCATTTTTTTCCTCTTAGTTTTCTAACTTCAATGTGGTAAATAGTTATTTGGTGCATGGAGTATGTCAGAGGGCAGAAGAGAGCATAGGTGTTCACTTGGTGTCAGAGGGAGAGCAGGCTGCACTGGCACTGATTACCTGTGAGACTGCACCTGGGAGGCTTTTGTCTGTCTGCCCTGGGTGTAAGGTGTCAGAGCACAGAGAAGCTATTGGTATGTATCTTTTTATTATCTGTTTATTACTTTACATTTTTTGTAAAGCACTATTTTTATCTTGATTTGGAATCGAGTTGGTTTGATTTGTTAAGTTTAAATTTAAAGAAGAGCTAATATGGTTACATGTGTGGTGTATGATAACTAATCTGTCTGTTTCTCTTTTAGGTTATCAACCTATTTCCAATCAAAGATAGTGTCAAACTCAAATAAAGAAGGACTGAATTGAGTTGGTTCCTGCATCCTCTGTGCCAAGTCTGGTTGAGTCAGGCCATCAAATATCCTGAAAACTCGACAGTGTCTCCAGACCATTACACGGGCACCACAATGTTTGACCATAGAGGTCCTTTAAGCGACATATTGTCTTTGCTGAACAGCAGATGAAACAAGAACAAACCTTTCAAAAAGTGTTACTTTTGTCTTGTTACTCAAAATAATATTTTCTCAAAAGTAAAATATTTAAGATGTTTTTTTTAATAGAAATTTATGATGGCATTTGTTTTCTTTTTGTTCACCTGTAGTTTTTGCTTTTTAAGGTTTTACTGTTCAGGACTCATGAACACTAAGGTAACTAAGGTCTGAAGTGCTTCGGACAGTGTCTTTGTTTCTTAGTGACGCCCTTGATTAGTTCATATGTTGAGTAAGCATTGAAACTCTTACTTTTAGAGTGATTTGGCTTGAATAGCTTTAATTCCTTAGCAAATTGACTCCCAAATTAAAAACTGTTTGTTGTTTTTACACTCATCATGTTTTCATGATGTAAAATTATAACATTACCTTTTCATCTCCTTTAACGTCTGATATGAGGGTCAGGAAAGTTTGTCACTGACCTTATGATGCTTTGATATATAGTGGAAGAAGCACACTTGTGTGTTGACTGTACACACTGGAGTACTCTTGTCCTTCTAATAAAGCAAAACAAAATGCAAGATGAACGAGTGGAAAAAACAGGGCTATTGTTATACAAGCTGCTACCTTCTCTGTCTAAGTCGGTGAATCTATTGAACTGACCTTCTGCTGAAATATGGTTGTACAATCTGTCTGCTAGTCTCTCTCCATCTGTTTGCTGCTCTTTGTTGCATGTGATGTACTTAACAAACTTCAGTAATACTTCAAGGAATAGTTCATGGTCAACTAGATTTTGATGATAACTTCTTTAATTTTTCTAGAGATTCCAAGAGTCTCTTCAACCAGAATGGCAAATATTGTGTTTTAGATACGACACAAATGATCTAATTTCATTAATCCAGCTTGGTCATCCAACAACAAATACTTGATAAATAAATGAAAATAGAGGAATTAGCTTTTTAAAGGGTGTAAGAAACGCATAGCCACACACAGGTCCTGTCAGATGTTTACACTCAGTCATCACCGGGGTGATTTTCATAATAATTTTGGGCTTTTAGTGTTAATACAGAATGGCTTTCAAAAACAATAATAGCACAGAGGTTGAGTTAAAGAAGCCATGAGACTTGACCAGAGCGCTTTACATACACTCCAGTCATTCACCCATTCATGCACACGGATGCTGTCAGGCTACATTTTAGCCACAGCTAAAGGGGATTTTTGTGACTCATAACGAACTTGGATGCAGTTGGACATTACAACAGGAAAACCTGTTATTTGTTGATACTAATAACAATTTCTGATAGCATAGTTCACATAAAACAGTCAGATTCTAGTGTGGAGCCCCACATTCTATAAGCTTTGTCCATCAACATCATCAAGGTTCATTTTTTTTTTTAGATTCAGTTTCAATTATAACTTTTATTTATTCTCTTTGATAAATTTGATAACCAACGTAGTTAATATAATCCCTTGTTCAGATGAAGAAATATCATCTTTAAGTGGGGTGTCTCCTGGTGATTAAATGTAATTAAATGAACTTATAAAAGCTAAAATACCAAAGTGCCATTTTAGACTCCCGACATCTTGTCTTGCAACATGTCTTAGAGCTTTGAACTGACATGTTTCTTTGACTCCACTAAGTCTATAGGGTGCAGCTTTTAAAAAGGATTCTGGAAAAAAAGGATGAATGCACAGTGCATGCCATAACCCTTGTCATAAAGCAGACAGTTTCTAAAGCTAAAGTTGTCTTAGCTAATCTTCAACTCAAATGCGTGGCCTCTTTAAGAACTGCATAAGACCAAGAGAACAGCACGTTTTTTTTAATTATTTCTGAGAAAAGTACAAGTAGGCTTCATTATTAAATAAAGAATAGCTGTGAAGGGAGTACAATTTGGGAAGGTGAAATTGTAATTTACGTATATCCTGCAAGAAAAAGAAGGAATTAACTGACCATGATTAACACAAGACAACATAGAGTTAGGTTTAAAAAAGTAACAGAAGATAACTAAAGACAGAGTAATCAAAAGTGCAAAAAGATGCAAATGTAAAAATGCAAAATAACATAAAACTGGAGACCATAAAGACCACATCGTGGAAAGATAAACGATTAAAATTTGCCTCTTTTTTTCCTGAACCTGAACTAACTTCTCATCTTTTTATAGTATTTGTTCCTTTTTTTTAGCAGAAATGGAGGCTCTGTGATCTTTTTTTTCCTGTAAATCTATTGCCTATAACCATAAAAAGATCATAAACATTGAGAGCAATTTACAAATGGCTAAATGAGTAACTCTACAAGATTGAATGTTTTACAACTTAACTCACACGTAGATAATTTATGCTATTTTTTTCATAAACACACTGACAGAAGAGAATGTTAGAATATCTTGCTAAATAATCATAAAAGGAGAGTGAAATCTTTAGTCAGAATAAATAATTTTAACTTGCAATGAAAGGCAAGCTTAAGCTGTTGGTTCTGTATTATTAGATCGTTGGATGAGGTGCTTGGCCCCCATAGGATGATTCACTATCTGGAAAACATGCGACCTTCACTGTAATTATGCTGAGGACACAACAATAATCTCCCAACATCAGATAAAACGTTTTTTAGGTTAGCTTCTGTTAATAACTGCTCGAGTATCAGTTAATCAGTTTTAATCGCTCTTTTTGTCTGTTTACTTTTGTTTTCCAAATAAACAGCGTTGTGCAAGTCTTTGGTAGTTTTGTTAATTTGAAAATAATTAGTTACAAGGTTATAGCTAAAGATTTTGACCTTAATTTTAACCAAACAACCTCTTTTTGTTGACATTACACATAAATCATATCTATTTTAATAGTTTTCAAACTTTTTAAATTGATGTTTGTCTATAGTGTGAAACTGTTTTTTATTTATGTTTATGAAATTTTTTATTTATTTCACTCATTTACTTCATTTTTTGATTTATTTTACTCATTTTTTATTTATTTAACCCATTTATTTATTTATTCAATTTTGGCGCAAATGGCTTTCCATAAAACTGTGCATATTGCAAGACGCAAAGTTAAAAATATGACTACATAAACTTAAACCGGATATTTATTAGGTTGAAACAGAAGTTAAATAGACTTAATTAAAAACTGATAATGAAACTTCATTTTTTGCATTCCTCAACATGAATTAGGAAATGATAATATGGTAGAATTATGCGGCGTAATGTCAGTGGGTTTTGTTGATAATTAATATAAAATGTGGAAAATATTTCTTTTACTGTAAGATAACATTAACCTTTTGCCTGCTTAGCTGCTAGAGCTAGCTATAGGTATAGAAAAGGTTATATTCCAACATAAAAACGATGGGGCAACTTCTATATCACAAACAATGGATTTATCTTAATGGGACAGAAGTTGGATTGTTTTAAAGAAATGGTTGGTCAAAAAATAACAACAAGCAAGCAAACAACAAAGCAATTTGAGACAAGGTGTGCACTATTAGACTTTAATGACCATTTTTTACTTTTTAACAACCTGATCGAATTTTACTGAACAGGTTAGCTGGCAACATTTTACTTTATTAACTGTTGATTTTAAAGACTTATGTAAATGACTGTAGTTCACACAAGATAACAGTTTGTTCAGTTAGGATTAGACTAATTTAACATAACAGTTAACTGATCATAAATTTAATATTATAGATTATTAATTTTAGAAGGGATGCTGTTCAATAGGTACAAACTTTATCTAAATTCAAATTTTGTCAGGATAAGATTCATAAAGTTCATTAAACCTTTATGTTTTTCAATCTGTTCATTTTAGATGTATAACTGATACCATAAATAAACCCCAGTTATAACACTTGTTAAATTATTAAAGTGATCAAAGTGATAAAGTGACTTTCTAGATTTAAAACCTAACACATCTATACATTTTATCCTTATATGGTTGGAAAAAATTGCTTTTTAAATGCGACAAGATTATACAATCTGATCGAAAACAAGAAAACATAAATATTTATTTATTTTCACAATATTCAGGTAAAATTAAACAGATATTTCTTGATTTTAACTGTTGTTAACTAATAAGAGATTTGTTGTTGACAGTATGCATTCAATGTGACAAATTTGACATGCTTTGACAAGAATTTTCTAATTCATAACTTGCATTAACAGCTTTTTTTGTACATAATCTTTGTTGATTTTAAAGCCATAATACAATCATAATTTTCTTCAGTTGAACACAACAGAAAAACACCAAAAATATTTTTGTTAAAAGATTATTTTTTGTTTATATATATATATAGTCTATATATATGGTTAAATTAGGATTAGAGTGTGGGTTTTGATGTCTTCAAAGTATGTATCTTTTTTATTTCTTTCTTTTTATTTCTCTTTCTCACTGTTTGCGTCACATGCTGTTTTTTATTTTAATTATGTAAAGCACTTTGAAATGCCTTGATGCTGAAATGTGCTATACAAATAAAATTTGATTGAAATTTAAATGATATATTGTGATTTTTTTTTCTAGACTAAGTTAAGTTTATTTAAACACCAGAGTAGAGTAAAAAAGACTTAATGTCCTAGGCTTAAAACAAAGAGACAGGTAAAAGACCTAAATCCACAGTGGAATGAGCCTTAAGCTGCTAGGATAAGTTTAAACAAACAGAAAACTCAATGAATGAATCCACTTCCTGTTTGACTCGCAGCATGGCGCCGCCCATTTCCCCCCTACGGTTAGAGCTCAACAAATACGCAACGGCTTCTGTCACACAAGGCATGCTGGGAGATGAAGTTTCACACAAAATGGAAATTTCCAACATAGCTGTCTAGGGGAGTGAGTGGAAATTTACCCTGTCTCATTTGCCGTTAGTTGCAGAGCCATGTCTGCATTTCAGTGAGAGTCAATTATAAATGTATTTATCTTTTGAGAACAAAAGCAGATAATAGTATCAGAATTTAGCAGATTATGCAGCAATATCCCTGGTGGTGTCATGGTTTTGTACGTGATGTTCTGTTTTTATAATAGCAGTATTAGTATGATGTGCAGTGGTAGCAGCTGTGGTAGCAGGCCAGGAAGGCCAATCACAGGGCCTAAAAGCATTTTTTTTGCAGTTTCTAAGTTTGGTTGGCAGTCAGTCTCCTTGACAAATACTTTTAAAGATTTAAATGCAGCAAAAGAAAACAACAACAACAAAAAACCAAACAAACAAAAAACAAAAGCAAACAAACACAAAAACCCAGCACTAAATAATGGAAAAATGTTATTTTACAATAGATGACAAATGCATTCTATGCTAAGGAAAAAATAACCTTTACTTCCTTTTTAGCAAACAAATACACAAATTAAGATGTTCTTGTCGTTCTTAAATGTCTATTATTCTAAAAACCAAACATTTTAAGCTTCCACTTTCAGCTGCTATTAACAATGACAACTATTTTTTGTGGATCACAAGCCTGGTATTGCAATGAAAGACAAATAGTTTTGTAGTAACACAAAAAAAACACACAGTGCCTTCAAAAAAACCTCCAACATTTAAGTACTAGTAAAATTATCATCATGTGCCAAACATAAGCCTATAATAAATTCGAGCAAGAATATAAAACTTCTGTAAAAAGTCTGAACTATTATTAAAACATACACCAATTGTCTGATTCTGGATTTTTCCAAACACTGGTTCCAAATCAGATTAGGTGTCAGACTTCAGTTGCCAGAAGGAGCAACTGTTTCCAAGCTCGAAGCAGCTCAGAGATAGGCCTATTATTACTATGTTATTCCAGGATAAGCAGCTACCTTTGTGTCCGTGTGTGGCTGTATGTTTTGAAAAAGATTTAGTCGGTTTACGGACAATGTTGGACAAGTGTTTTATATATA